>ML815560.1:46701-73159 GCA_009831015.1 Picea engelmannii
CTAAATCAAAGTAGACAGGAATATCACCCTATGTTTATAGCCAACAAAAATAACATCCTAACTCACAAGTATTAATTACGAGTGCTTAGGCTAGTCTTTTATCAACAAAAAAACTTGTTGGAAATTCACTTTTTGTGTAATTTTCTGAATATATCAGTTGTTGAAATAAATGTAAGAACAGAAGTAAATACACCAAGAGGATAATCAAGATAGATGAGACATAAAGAAATCCTTTATTTCATTCCAATTCACCAAAGAGTCATTTCTTTACAAAATCTCATACAGAAATCTTGGACCAAAGTCAAACTTAGAAATCCTCGATGGAACATACAAAAGGACCTCTGACAAAAAACCAAAACTGAACTCTAAAATATGGATCAACTTGCCACAGATTGCTTCCCACTCGACTCTGCACAATAGCCTTTATCATTCATGAAAGTTAATTCACAAACAGACAAGTCTACACAGACTATCAAAGATAGATCAACACCTCTAAAGAACAAGTTTCTGAATGATTTGATTCAACCCTGAATATTGTTGTCTACAATAAGACCATGCTATCACAAAAGAGAATTAGGTTGTGATGAATATATGAATGAATGAAAGCTTAACTATCTCAACATAAACTCAAAGAGCAAACCTTAGCATGCTTGTCCTTCTATCCTCCCTTGTTCCTCCCTTTCCTTTTGCCTTTAACAAGTTATAATTGGTTAAGGTAGTTAACCAACTCATTAGTTAAGTTAGTTACAAGACTCAACAAACTTTAGTTAGGAGGGAAAGGTAATAATCATAATAAGGGTCATAAATAAATAATAACTAGTAGGCGGGACCCCTTGCGACTCCCTTTGATTCATAATAATCATAACATAACCATTAGTTAAGCAAAACACACCTCCATGTGTCTCCCATCAACATATTTACTTTTGGAAATTTTAGCTCATGAAACTCAAAATTATTTCAAAAATAATATTCATATATCCAAAATAAAACATGATGTCAAAAGATCCTTGAAGTCAACTATCATAAAACAATAGATAACATAAAACTCAAAAGCCATATTTCTCGATCTGTGATGCAAGCCTTCCTTGGTTTCTGCTGTCACCTCTTGGTTTTACTGAATTTTCCTTTGGATGTGCAGAGCCTTTAGGCTTGATCTCGTTGATCACGTGGGAACAATTGTCCCTCAATTGCATCCACGAAGACATGGATTTGTCATAGTCATTGGAGAGTGAGGAAGGGGCAGCAGTGGTTTTTCCTTTATCAAGTGCATGGTGGGATTCAATCTTCAATCTATTGCTAGAATGGGAGGATTTCACTGGAGAGTGGTTAGGTGAAGCTTGGACAATGGGGTTAACTAGCGGAGGAGGCAAAGACAATTTGGTCCAACCACGATGTTGGGATTCTGTCGGGTGGACAATCTCCTATCATCCATCATTTTCAAGGACCTTGGGTTGTAAGGAGACATGAGGAGGTATAGGGATACCGAGGGCTTGCAAGGCTTGGAAGGGAGGCCTTTCAGGCCTAGGTTGGACTATTCCCTTCCTAATCCAAATAAAGAATCTGGCATGAAATAATTGGCCAAGCTCTTCTGAATCAGCGTTAAAATGTATGGAGAACCTAGGCCTTCTTGAGCCTCGGTTCCAATTACCTCAACCTCCGTTTCCTCGGTCGTGGCTACCTCGACTGGAAAAACTCATCCTACATGTGTGATCAATTAGAAAATAGTATTTTAAATAACCATGCATGAAAACTCTTAAAAATATGAAATAGATTTGGCTCAGAATGTACCAGGCTTATACAATCTAATCCATACAAATTGTTTCACTGTTAATCAACGAGCAGGAGGGTGAAAAGGGTCCAGGGATACATGAGGGGTTTGTAATTAGAGAAAATATAATATAATGAAAGGGGAGAAGATATGGTCATTGCTCAATGATAACAACAATCAATTATAAGCAAACCAATAAAACCTCACTGCAATCCACACAGGACTCTTTCACTTTCATCCAATCTAACATAGAAATTCCCTTGACTATAATCAATATCATAACAAAGAGTGAAAAAATGAATATGGGATATGTGAAGGGTTTGTAATTAGCGGAAAGTGAGATAATGGGGGGTAAGATAACAATTTCTATTCATGAAATTGATCAAGAAATCCATAAAACATTTTGCAGTAAGAATAGATGCACCAACCAACATTCATCATGATCGAATAACAACTACTATGTATTTAACTAATCCACCATCCAATAATCAAATACCCAACACAGTGCTATCACAAAATAGTAAGTATTCCACATAAATTGTAAGAGGTTTTGTTCCCTTCATTCATACACTCTACATTTCATAACAATTTACGAACAGTGCCCATTTCCAATCTGTAACCATCATAATCAACCACTACCCAAGTGTTTCTTCAATCCATCACTATACTCAAAAATCATGTTTCAAAAATAATAGTGAGGTTACTATTACTGCAATAGAGCCCATCAAAAATGCAATCATATTCATTAACATATATATGAGGTAACCAAATAATCATGACCAAATTTCCACAGCTGAAATGACAATTAATCATACAACCAACAACCACCATTTAGATACAAGCTATACTAGAGTAATTTGCCCACGCAATGTAGTTCTACCACTATAAAAGAAAACCAACTCTATGTGACTTAAAATCTTGGCCACTTATCCAACACGACTGCCATCAACAACACACCTGCTTTAACCAGTGGTCAATTGCAATAAATAACATGCTTAAAAACTCTGTGGGTATCCCTGAGTATAAAAACACATATTCATACTACACATAGTGTGAAGCAAATGAAATCCCATAGTGCAACATTTTCGTTTATCACAACAAACACATAGTCACAATATAAATTAGTATATCATGTTGAGTTATCGATTAATATGAGGTTGTTTCGATTCAAACACACTGTGATTGACCAAACTGTGCACACTCAGGCTTATTCAATCAACAAACACTAGGATGCAGTAGATATACTTTCTATAGTCATCCATTTTAGTAGTCATTCAACCCAAAGAAAATCATAGTTACCATGCCCATTAATTACTTTGAAAAATACCATACACAAAACACAACATGTGTGAACAACACTAAGCATTCGCAACCAATGCCCACCATCATCCAAATCATTATAAGTGAAAATACTAGTGATTGTATAACAACCAACAATTCGCCATTGTGGTAGGAATTCAATCAACTGAACAAGTTGTGGTAGCTATGCATACCCACGCATCCAATCAAAACAGGGAAAAATCCTTCTCCACTAATAATACTAAGTTACTTGACACGAGGAGGATGGATGTGAACTTTAGAAGTGCAATTGGCACTGTAAGTTTTATTGGTATTATCACATAGGCAATAACTAAATTCCATACCAACATGACTTCCATACGACCAACGGTGAGTCTGCATTCAAAGTAATCGACCACAATAATCCATGGCAACTTGACAGGCCCGAGAGTCTTCCTACGAAAATCCATACCAGAGGGTTAAGGGTTTTGCTCAGTAGCCATCACAGGAGGAACATAGCCAATTTCCTGTAATACTAAAACTTTTAAGTCGTAGGTATACACCCAAAGAGATATATGAGTCATTTGTGGACAGGTAACAATCCATGGTGAGGGGGGAAAAAAGAAGGGCGAGGCTCTTATTTGGATGGGAAATTTAATCAATGCACACAGGGTATAACCCTCGTGTTCTTCATCCATAGTACTAAGGAGAAGACAAGGCCGAGTTAAGAGAAGAAAACCCAATTCGTGCCCCTTAGCGGTGGAAATCAAATGCCTTAATAAAAAACAACATCATGACACAAAAAAACTTCGATCATTAAACCCAAGAAGGCCAGAGACTAGCTATAGTGACAATGCATGCAGAATTTTCCACCCTGGACTTAAATAGAAACCCTCCAACTGAACCCATAGTAGCAACAGAGAATTATCACTAGGAATATCGATAACCTCTACAAACTCAAAAAAATTACAGGAAGAACCATCCATTTTTCATTCAAGAACCAAGATATCACATAGTTGTAACACTTAGAAAAAACACAAACCCACACCTAAGCCAGTAATCATTTCATAACCAGAGTGAAGTCAAGAATGGCCAAAAAAAAGACATACCTGTTAATTGAAATCCTTAAGATGAGAGGTGGTCAAGCGGTTTCACCCTGCTAAAATTCTGGAGCATAACACAGAAGCAAGCAAAAAATAGCATGACTAGGGTGGCGACCAACGGGAAGGGTAAAGGTGACGTGCAGTAAATGCACGTCGCCTCCACCAACATTTCATTAATTCAACAGTACATGCCAATGAACCCTCCATTAACACCATTAATCAACCCATGCATCGAGACTATCAACACATTTAAAATCAATAGACCATACCACCTTAAGCCATAACATAATCCAAGTTCCATATAACAATTCGCATAACTATTAGCATTATGATCTTGCCAAATATGCCACCAACATTCCATATCATATATATATCTGCTACATAATTCCATTAACAATTTGTATAACCATGTGCATTATAACCTTGCCAAATGGGCCACCGACTTTTCAACCATATGCATATACATCATGTAATTGAAACACAACTTCATAGCCATTTCCTTGTTAGCTAGGGTTTAACAACAATCAACAAGTATTTTCATGCATGTAATATTGCAGAACTAGGTCTCTTTTGCATTTTTTATAGTACTTTACCTTTCTCAAAACTGCCTTTCATATAATTTTCACTAACATGTTTGTTGTGCAGGTGCGAGAAGAACAAATGCCATTAATGAATAGCAAGTTGTAGTAAAATGAAGGAACAACACCTTAAAAGCTCAACTCATACCAACAAAAATAATATCTCATCAACCATGTAAACCATGTATCACCTCATCATAACATCAAAAATGAGTAGATATGATCTTCACTAGTACAAGGGGTTCCCGCCTACTAGTATTATTTAGTTTTTATAATAATAGGCTTTAGCAATACTTTGCAAGAGAAAATTCGTTGATTTTTTCAATCATCAAAAACTGGCGACTCCACAGGGAAATTTGTTCTTAATAGATTTAGAACTCAGGACTCATGGTTTCATGGACCAAAACAGGAGGCCAAGAAGACATAATTCGGATGATTATGCAACAGGGGGAAGTGAGCGGATTTAATGGGAAGATGATCGGGAATTTGGGAATAATTCATGAAAAGTGTTAAGTATGAGAGGTTTTTTACCACTGTATGCATAATCATTCGACCAGAATCTTCTATCAACCCTTTAAGCAGGAAAACCTTTAGACTTTCTCTTAAAATCTCAATGGATGAAGAAATGGCAAGAAGAAGCAGGAAATAACCAATTCCTTCTAAGACATCAGTGGAAATATGTAACAATTCCAAGGGCCCTTCAGAGGATTCATCATAACAGCTATGAAAGCTTGATTGTTATCAACTAACAATGCTTTGCAAGAGTGTCACTGTGGCAGGATTCATCCAACATCCCATCTTGACCTAACACTAAAAGATGATAAAGACAAAAATTGCAACAGAAATAAAAAGAAGAAATTAAAACCGCAGCAATAAAAGACAGAAACAAAGCACGGCAGGGAATAAAAAAAACTTAACTTGGAAATCATAAATCAAAGTACTATGAAGCAAGGAAAAGAAGCACAAAAATTGAAAGGATAGCTAGGCTACTAATATACAGCAAAATCCAGACAGCATTAGAAATTTTCATGTTGGTTCCTCACAATATTTCAAGCGAGGGTTGCTAGTGTTGTAGAAAAACCATTGTCTCTGTAATTCCTTAAAAACTTGTGAGTTAGTGTCTAAGACAAAAGTAAACTGAAAATGATCCAACTTCTGAAAATCTGGTGTAATTATCATCCTTGTGACACATACGATTAAATCCTCAAGATAAGCATGGAGACTGACCAATTCATTAAAAGTTGTGTGTATTGGCCTTTTAATGGTGGTACTTGCATCCAATAAGCCAAAAGGAAGGTAGTTGTAAGACATGGTATCACAACTAATAAGAGTGGTTTTGTGGCAATTTGCCCTTTCTATTTTGATTTTACTGTAACCACACAAAATTTCAAGTAAGGGCTCCCACTGTGACTCTACAACCTGTTTCGGAAACATTTCCATATTGAGAGGAGGGAAAGGGTTTTTCATAATTACTTGTCTGAAAGTTTGAAGACTAATGCAGGTTCTAATATTATCACTAGTCTTCGAAGCAGGTTCCCAATTTGAAACTCATTCAGGGTTGACTAAAAAAAAACTTCAGTCTTTAAGAAATCCTTCAACTCCCTTCGAAAGGTTGCTTTCAGTGCAGAGTTAACAAGTCCTTATTTTCACCTAGATGGTTTCATAGTATGTTGCACAAGACCTGGATCAAAACCATGAATATCCATGTTAAACCAAACGAAAAAAAATTGAAATCCACCAAGTAACTCAGCATACCTCATCTATTCTTTATCAAAACTCTGGACATTTATTTTAACATTCGTTGAAGATCCAGGTGTCCTAATGTTCATGGAGATGGTTTTAACCACCTTGTGTTGTAACTCCTCTTCCTTCTGTTTTTCTTTATTTCCTCCAACATTCAATGAAAATGAACTCTCAAGAAGATTCAAGCCCTCGTGAATCCTATTATTTTCCATGGATATAATTTCCTCGGGATTAAGAGGTTCATCTTGGATGATAGTATAAATTCTCTCATCCTCAGGGATGGCCTTCAATAATTCTTCATTCTCAGAAATGTATGGACGATGCAGAGATTGGAAGGCACAATCAGGCCAGTGAGGCAAGAATTGTCAAGTAGGAGAGGCTGCAAAGACAACTAACCGATCAGCTATTGAATTCAAGTTCTTCCTGACATGAGTGATGTTGAAATATAGGAGGTTTGAGACAAGTGTCCAAACAGTTTGGGAGTATTGTTCCACCAACTTGTCGCTAGGAGAGCATGTCTTACGTATCAGGTTCACAACAAGCTCAGAATTTCCGAAAACTAAAAGGTGACTACAACCGAGATTAAGGGTGTTCTCAATGCCTAACAACAAAGCTTCAAACTCAGTGGCATTGTTTGAACAAGAAAACTCCAACCTGTATGACAGATTATGAATCTTTCCTGAAGGGGAAACCAAGATAATACCATCCTCGTTGGCTTCGTTAGAGTGTGAACCATCAAAGTGCATACGCCATAATTCATCATCTGAATCAATTTTTTCCATAGGGATATTATCCTCTTCAGCAAATATGGAATATACTCCTACGTCTTCTTCGATATAGTTTACGCTAGATTGTGGAACACTCTCTTTGTAGGGTGAAATTCTCCCTTCTCTAAGTACTATAATGTTCTTACCATTCCGAGGAATGGATAAATTTTTTCCTTTGAGTGAGAGGTATCCACATGTTAGGGCTTGATAATCTCTCCCCAAGATAATTGAATAATTTCTCACAGGCATATCAATCACCTGAATGTTGAGGGTTTTCCTTATCTCAAAATGAGCGTATAAAACCAAGGTTACATATTTAATCTTGCCTATGGTTGTTTGTTGTAGACTATTATAGGAGAGCATGCTTCTGGCATTTTCAAATTTACCCTTGGGAGCATAGGCTTTTCTCCTAGTGTTAATAACCATGACATCCTCTGGCTCTGAAAATTCTAAGACAACGATAGTAGCTTTTGGTCTTTTACCAAATATTTTATCTCTAGCACTCTTCTTTACCTCACATGTGGTTTCTTTGTGGTGCTCCTCTCAAAAGTTACACCAACTTCAAGGAAGGATGGCCTTAGGCTGAAAGTTGTTTTCAACCAGATTTCTAAAAGGGGGTGCAGAAGAGGATGAAGCCCCAGGGGTGAGAGGGGACATAGTACTCTTCCTCTCAAATGCTTTCATGCGATTGTTCATATCTTGTACTAGATGTAAGAGAGATGACATATCTGTCTGTCTAACTATTTATACCTGGGGTAGACCAGTTCGTTCAAGTTTTTCCTCATACTTTGAGCACGTGTACAGGGCAGACCCAATATTATTAATGGATTTTTCCTCAAGCCTATGACGGTAGGGATAAGGCAAGGCATTGTAATAATGCATGAAAGAGGCTTGGTTCTAAGCATGGATAAGTTCGGGGATCTGGCTGTACAATTGGTGAAACACAAGTTGAAATACATGATGGTCTCACCATCTTTGTAAGTGACGTTAGTGTATTCACTTAACTTCTCGGCATGGATTTTGGATTTCCCATAAGTGGATTGGAACCAATAGATTAAATCCTCCCAAGTAGACAAGATCTTAAGAGGAAGGTCAAAGAAATCGGTCATAGCCTTTCCTTCCAAGGAATTGACAAACAAGCGCATGCAAGTGTCATTGTCATTAGCCCCTATGTTATGACAAGTATTAGAAAATGCCACTAGGTGTTCGTTAGTACTAACAGTATTATTTCCTGAAAACCTAGGCAAGTGCTCTTTAAACTTCAGAAGTGGGCGAGTAGCAGGTGCTAAGTTAAGAGGAGAAGACACATGCCATGGTGTGGTTGTGGCATCCTCTTCGAACTGAAAAAACCCATAATTTTTAATGACTTTGGTGGGGTTTGTAGTAGATTGGATAGGGATATGGTGGTTGTACAAGCTACCAATCACTTATGACGCTGAATATTAGGAATATGAAGCACTTCCAGTGCCACCAGAACCACCACTAAATGTCATCTTGTGAATGAGAGATGAGGGGAAGAAAGATGAGTTGGATGAATCAGATTAAGTCCTCCTTAGATCACCTTGTTGGATAGATAACACTATGTTTCTTCTTCATATTTCAGCAATAGGATGGATTTTAGGTGACAAGCCTCTTCTTCTTCTAGAAGCACAAGAATCTAAGGACATGAAAGAAAGGCCAAAATTGAAGAAACAAAAGGTTACTGTTGAATTCTAGGCTCCCTACATATAGCTTCCAATTGTTATTGAACACTAATATCTCGTTCAATTGTTGCCCAAGAATGGTTAAGCTCAGCATGGGTCCTAGCAGTGTCTAAAATAGTATGAAATAGGTTCAAAGCAATGTTGGTCTGGTCTTGGATATTGGGTTTCCTTGCAACAAGAACAGTCATAAATAGAAAAACAGTCAAATAATCAATAACAGAAAAAGAAAGATGTATCGATGAAAATCGAATATAAAAATTTAACCAGAGAGATCTCGAAGATCACCCCAGTATAGTCGCCAAATAAATGTTGAGGAAAATATATGAATTGATCTTAATCAATCATTTTCAGACTTTACTTGGCTAGAGCAAAGTAGATGGGAATATCACCCTATGTTTATAGCCAACAAAAATAACATCCTAACTCACAAGTATTAATTACGAGTGCTTAGGCTAGTATTTTACAAACAAAAATGCTTACTGGAAATTCACTTTTTATGTAATTTTTTGAATATATCAGTTGCTGAAATAAATGTAAGAACAAAAGTAAAGACACCAAGAGGATAATCAAGATAGATGAGACATAAAGAAATCCTTTATTTCATTCCAATTCACCAAAGAGTCATTTCTTTACGAAATCTCATACAGAAATCTTGGACCAAAGTCAAACTTAGAAATCCCCAATGGAACATACAAAAGGACCTCTGACAGAAAACTAAAACTGAACTCTAAAATTTGGATCAGCTTGCCACAGATTGTTGCCCACTCGACTCTGCACAATATTCTTTATCAGTCATGAAAGTTAATTCACAAACAGACAAGTCTACACAGACTATCAAAGATAGATCAACACCTTTGAAGAACAAGTGTCTAAATGATTTGATTCAGCACTGAATATTGTTGTCTACAATAAGACCCTTCTATCACAAAAGAGAATTAGGTTGTGATGAATATATGAATGAATGAAAGCTGAACTATCTCAACATAAACTCAAAGAGAAAACCTTAGCATGTTTTTTCTTCTATCCTCCCTTGTTCCTCCCTTTCCTTTTTCCTTTAACAAGTTAGAATTGGTTAAGGTAGTTAAACCAACTCATTAGTTAAGTTAGTTAAAAGACTCAACAAACTTTAGTTAGGGGGGAAAGGTAATAATCATAATAAGGGTCATAAATAATTAATAACTAGTAGGTGGGACCCCTTGTGACTCCCTTTGATTCATAACAATCATAAAAATCATAACATAACCATTAGTTAAGCAAAACACACCTCCATATGTCTCCCATCAACATATTTACTTTTGGCAATTTTAGCTCATGAAACTCGAAATTATTTCAAAAATAATATTCATATATCCAAAATAAAACATGATGTCCAAAGATCCATGAAGTCAACTGTCATAAAACAATAGATAATATAAAACTCAAAAGCCATATTACCCAATCTGTGATGCAACCCTTCCTTGGTTGTTGTTGTCACCTCTTGATTCTCCTGAATTTTCCTTTGGTTGTGCAGAGCCTTTAGGATTTATCTCGTTGATCACGTGGGAACAATCAACCCTCAATTGCATCCGCGAAGACACAGATTTTCCAGAGTCATTGGAGGGTGAGAAGGGACAGAAGTAGCTTTTTCTTTATCAATTGCATGGTGGGCTTCAGTCTTCAATCTCTTGCTAGCATGGGAGGATTGCATTGGAAAGTGGTTAGGGGCAGCTTAGACAATGGGGTTAACTAGCGGAGGAGGAGGCAAAGACAATTTGGGCCAACCACGATGTTGGGAGACTGTCGGGTGGACAATCTCCTACCATCCATCATTTTCAGGGACCTTAGACTGTAAGGAGAGATGAGGAGGTACAGGGATACTGGGGGCTTGTTGGGCTTGGAAGGGATGCCTTTCAGGCCTAGGTTGGACTATTCCCTTTCTAATCCAATTAAAGAATCTCGCGTGAAATAATTGGCCAAGATCTTCTGAATCAACGTCAAAATGTATGGGGAACCTAGGCCTTATTGGGCCTCGGTTCCAATTACCTCGACCTCTATTTCCTCGGTCATGGCTACCTCAACTGAAAAACTCATCATGAATGTGTGATCAATTAGCAAATAGTATTTTAAATAACCATGCATGACAACTCTTAAAAATATGAAATAGATTTGGCTTAGAATGTACCAGGCTCATGCAATCCAATCCATACAAATTGTTTCATTGTTAATCAACGAGCAAGGGGGTGAAAAGGGTCCAGGGATACATGAGGGTTTTGTAATTAGTGAAAATATGATATAATGAAAGGGGAGAAGATATGGTCACTTCTCAATGATAACAACAATCAATTGTAAGAAAACCAATAAAACCTCATTGTAATCCACATAAGACTATGTCACTTTCTTCCAATCTAACACAGAAATTCCCTTGACTATAATCAATATCAGAACAGGGAGTAAAAAAATGAATATGGGATATGTGAAGGGTTTGTAATTAGTGAAAAGTGAGATAATGGGAGGGGAAGATAACGATTATTATTCATGAAATTAATCAAGTGATTCATAAAACATTATACAGTAAGAATAGATGCACCAACCAACAATCATCATGATCGAATAACAATTACTGTGTATTTAACTAATCCACCGTCCAATAATCAAATACCCAATACAATGCTATCACAAAATAGTAAGTATTCCACATAAAATGTAAGAGGTTATTTTCCCTTCATTCATACACTTTGCATTTCATAACAATTTATGAACATTGCCCATTTCCAACCTGTAACTATCAGAATCAACCATTGCCCAAGCGTTTATTCAATCCATCACTATACTAAAAAGTCATGTTTTCAAAATAATAGTGAGGTTACTATTACTGCTATAGAGCCCATCAAAAATACAATGATATTCGTTAACATATATATGCAGTAACCAAATAATCATGACCAAAATGCCATGCCTGAAATGACAATTAATCATACAACCAACAACCACCATTTAGATACAAGCTATGTAGGAGTAATTTGCCCAAGAAATGTAGTTCTTCCACTGTAAAAGAAAACCAACTCAATGTGACTTAAAATTTGAGCCATCTATCCAACACGACTGCCATCAAAAACATGCATGCTTAAACCAGTGGTCAATTGCAATAAATAACATGCTTAAAAACTCTGTGGGTATCCCTGAGTATAAAAACACCTATCCATACTACACACAGTGCACAGCAAACAAAATCCCACAATGCAACGTTTCCATTTATCAAAACAAACACACAGTCACAATATAACTCAGTATATCATGTTGAGCTATCGATTAATATGAGGTTGTTTCGATTCAGTCACACCATGATTGACCAAATTGTGAACACTCAGGCTTATTCAATCAATAAACACCAGGATGCAGTGGATATACTTTCTATAGTCATCCATTTTAGTAGTCATACGGCCCAAATAAAATCATAGTTACCATGCCCATCAATTACTTTGCAAAATTCCATACATGGAACGCAACATGTGTGAACAACACCAAGCATTCACAACCAATGCCTGCCATCATCCAAACCATTATAAGTGCAAATACTAGTGACTGTATAACAACCAACCATTCACCATTGTGGTAGGAATTCAATCAACCGAACAAGTTGTGGTAGCTATGCATACCCATGCATCTAATTGAAACAGGGCAGAAGCCTTCTCCACTAATAATACTGAATTACTTGACACAAGGAGGGTGACTGTGAACTTTAGAAGTGCAATTGGCACTGTAAGGTTTATTGTTATTATCACAGAGGTAGTAACTAAATGCCATACCAACATGACTTCCATACGACCAATGGTGAGTCTTCATTTAAATTAATCGACCACAATAATTCGTAGCAACTTGACATGCTCGAGAGTCTTCCTACGAAACTCCAGACCAGAGGGTTAAGGGTTTTTCTCGGTAGCCATCACAGGAGGAACAAAGACCATTTCTTGTAATAGTGAAACTTCGAAGTCAGAGGTATACACACAGAGAGAGATATGAGTCATTTGTGGACAGGTAACAATCCATGGCGAGGGGGGGGGAAGGAAGGGTGAGGCTCTTATTCGGTTGAGCAGTTTAATCAATGCATGCAGGGTATAACCCTTGTGTTCTTCATCCATAGTAATGAGGAGGAGACAGGGACGAGTTAAGAACATAACACCCATTTCATGCCCCTTAGCAGTGGAAATCGAATGCCGGAATGAAACACAACATACTGACACATAAAAACTTCGACCATTAAACCCAGGAAGGCCAGAGACTGGCTATAGTGACAGTGCATGAAGAATTTTCCACCCCATAATTAAACAGAAACCCTCCAACTGAACCCGTAGTAGCAACAAAGAATTATCACCAGGAAGACCGATAACCTCTACAAACTCAAAAAAATTATAGGAAGAACCATCCATTTTTCATTCAAGAACCAAGATTTCACACAGTTGCAACACTTAGAAAAAACACAAACCCATACACTTGAGCTAGTAATAATTTCATAACCAGAGTGAAGTCAAGAATGGCCAAAAAAGGGACATACATGTTAATCGAAATCCTTAAGACAAGAGGTGTCCGAGTGATTTCACCCTGCTAAAATTCTGGAGCATAACACAACAGAAAGCAAACAATAGCCCGACTAGAGTGGCATCCAATGGGAAGGGTAAAGGTGACATGCAATAAATGCACGTCGCCTCCACCCAATATCATTAATTCAATAGTACATGCCAATGATCCCTCCATTAACACCATTAATCAACCCATGCATCGAGACTATCAACACATTTAAAACCAATAGACCATACCACCTTAACCCATATCATAATCCAAGTTCCATTTAACAATTCGCATAACCATTAGCACTATGATCTTGCCAAATATGCCACCAATGTTCCATATCATATATATATCGGCTACATAATTCCATTAACAATTTGTATAACCATTTGCATTATCAGCTTGCCAAATGTGCCACCGACTTTTCAACCATATGCATATACATCATGTAATTCAAACACAACTTCATAGCCATTTCCTTGTTAGCTAGGGTTTAACAACAATAAACAACTATTTTCATGCATGTAATATTGCAGAACTAGGTCTCTTTTGCATTTGTTATAGTACTTTACCTTTCTCAAAATTGTCTTTCATATAATTTTCACTTACATGTTTGTTGTGCAGGTGCGAGAAGAAAAAATGCCATTAATGAATAGAATGTTGTAGTAAAATGAAGGAACAACACCTTAAAAGATCAACTCATACCAACAACAACAATATCTCATCAACCATGTGAACCGTGTAGCACCCCATCTTAACATCAAAAATGAGTAGATCTCATCTTCACTAGTACAAGGGGTTCCCACCTACTAGTATTATTTAGTTTTTATAATAATAGGCTTTAGCAATACTTTGCATGAGAAACTTCATTGACATTTTCAATCGTCAACAATAGTCTCTTCTTCAGAAGAGACCCCGGATGTTGCGACATCTTTGAACACACAAGGAACCAAGGAATTTAGGAACCACTCGAGTAAAATTGCGGGAGGGACCTTAACTTTGATCAAGCTCTTTCGTCGACACCATTCTCGGATGTGATCCAAGATATGGATGGATTTTGTTTTCTCAAAGTTGGTCAGCAACTTGGTGTTAGCATCATATCTTACCGATAAATAGAAAGGATTTAATAATACCATAGCCAAGTCATTAAAGTAAGCTTAGTTCGAGTTATCAAGCTCGATATACCATTTTGTGGAACCCCCTATAAGAATGCATTGAAACAAACTCAACTGAATGGAATCATGCTTTAACAAATTGGATGAGCACCATAAATGAAATAGTGTAACAAGATCACTTGGATACTCACAAGGATTTCCTTCAAACTTACAGATGTCCAAGGGAAACTTAGTCGGCATAGGGGGGGCCAATGAAGATCATGACAGATTGGGTCATTCAAAAGTCTCGACAAGTCTAGAAAAAGTAGAGTTTCCAGGAAAGGTAGTCTAGGTTTTGGTGTTTTGGCCCTTGACCAAGTTTTGAGGATCCTTGGTCATGTTTGACCTAATTTTGGGACTTCGATAGGCTGTCGAAGGAGGAGTGCAAGTCGAAGCAGACATCACGGGATCTCGACCCCTTTTTATGGATTTTTGGGTTTTGGTCTATGTAATGGGTATGGGAATGTCGGCCCATGGGTTTACCCATGTTTAGGCCCTTTTGTAATGTATAAATAGAATTCTAGGTGAGGTAAGAAAGGAGAATATCTTTTGGTACCTTGCTAAGTGCTAAGTGCAAGTGTGGATTGTATATGATGTGTGCATACTATGTGAGACTTGTAGAGCTAAGTGCAAGTGATTGTAAGAGATTGAGTAGAAGCTTTGTGTTTTAACCTAGCTCGGGGAAGGAGGATCTGGCAAGGTGCATGCAAATCTCTTGTTCTATGCGGAGTAGGCTCTTGTGGATCTGTGCATGTAGAATATTGACAGAAGATAATAAAGAAGAAGAAGACAAGTTGGTGGATGTAGCCTGAGGCTGGGGGTGAACCATGTATATCTTGTGTTGTGGTTTCTTTGTGCTCTATGGTTGTTCTCTTATTTATGTGATTAAATGCTTAGTGTGCTGATATATGCTTAGAAGAATCTAATATGATATCTTAGTGTTGAATAATGTGAACGAATGCTAGATATAATCTATGTTGATGTGCTTAGTGCTTGAATATATCAGATCTGTGTGAATATTTCGATGCTCTGTGATTAGGGTTTTTACTGCGGAGTAGATACCAATTAAATATTGATGAACTGTAACTGCTAAGTTCTCTGTAAAGGTGTTGTAATCACATATTGGTGTCCTAGCTAAGGTTGCAGACATATGAGTCCTGCAACCACCCCTGCCTCTACCTCGGGTGAGACTTCATCCACTTCGCAGGTGTTGCCGAAAGGGTCAGTAGTTAGGGTTTTTTTGGTGCACTCTTGAGCATTGAACCCTGGGTCTTCCCCTGTTCCAACAAATGGTTATGTTGTCAGGACTGAAACTGTGATTGCTAGGAACTAAAGAAAATAAATCTCTATGTGTAGATCTGTTGCTTTAGTGTGCAGTATTCTACTTGACTAGTGAAGCTTTGTGCTAAGAAGAAAAGTAAGATATGAAGAAAAGAGGTAAGTTCTTAAAGCTTTATGTTTTGTTAAAGGGAAGATAAGTGGAAATTTTTGTTGCAAAAGTATGGATCTAGGTATGTTTGATAAATTTTGTCCTATCTTGAAAAGTAGGGCACAGCTAGATGAAAGAAGGTTTGATATGAGTAGATTTTATAGAAATAATGAAATATATGTTATATCTATGCATAGAAAGAATGTTTGGACTAATAAATGGATGCAGGAACCTAGAAAGACTTTGTTGCAGGTTAGTTATTATGACCCTAGTGCGTAGTACAAGAAAGGTTGGGGATCGTTCAAGAGAAAGAGAAAATTAACTCTTTGTTATAGCTGCAGAAGACCGGGACATCTTGCTAAGGAATTCCCTAGTAGAGGTCCTACTTTCCTTTGTTGTAAAGCTATGTTCCATGAAGTTTTGGATTGCCCTAGAATGATTGCTAAGGTTGAAAGAATGAATATGAGACAAGAAAACCCTAAGAAAAATCAAGAAGTTGAGACCATGGCAGAACCCCAGAAAGAATCAGAGAATGTATTGTTGCAAATGAAAGAAACCATGAATGATCATAGAAATATCAACTTATCAGAGAGCTTCAAAGAAAAAGAATTCATAGAAACAAGAATAGGAGACTTCAACATTGACTGTGTTCTAGATGAAGAAACACAGGTGAATATCATAACAGAAAGAACTTGAGAAATTTTAGGAAAGCCTGCTATGATTCCTTCATTATGAGGAATAGGATTATTTAGAGAAAATTTGATAACCCTATGTGGAAGACTCACCCAAATATCTATGAGTTCTCATCGAACTACGACATAGAAAGAGTTTGAGGTTGTTAAATTTATTGAGAATAGCACCCCAGTTGCTATATTACTAGGAAAAACTTGGATTGAGAAAGATCAGGCTAGAAGAAAAGAAGAGGAAGTCTTAGAACAAAAGAAGTAAGAATTAAAATATTTTGTGACTAGGAGGATAGCGTACTTGATTCAAGAATATGATAATAGATCAAAGTTGTTCAGAACTAGAAACCTGGATGTCAAAATTGAAAGAACACAAGAAGACTCACAGAAGAGTAGAGCATGTACTCCATACAGAGAAAAAGTATTGGCCTTGAACCCTACAAAATACCATCAACATCGTGAAGTTACTATGCTCAAAGGAGATAAGAATTAGAGTGGAAAGAGGAATAGCAAGATAAATATTACAGGGAAGAAGGATAGAGCGCTTAATAAGAAGAGAGCAAAGATAGAAAAGTTGTAAAAGGTTCTAGAAGGGACTTTGCAGGAGGAAGGTTTGCAAAACTGAAACTTCATTAGGATATCAGAATAGCACAACATGGCACTTCACCATGATGAAGCAATACAGCCATTGAAAGCATTATAACCATTATTTCGATGCCCCGAACAGTTAGAACAGTAGTTATGGATTTAAATATCGCCATCAGACCATTGGGGCCGCGTCGCAATGGACAGAACCACATTGATGAAGGCCTCCCATCCGTTGGAGAGATCTATTACATCATGTCTACTTATTTCGTCAATTTTTGCACCGAGAACACTTTTGTGAATTGTATCCAAGCCAACCCCTTACTAGTACCGCACTATGTTTATTGAGATCGACACCTGTTCTATTTCTTTGAGAACTCATTCATCCACCTGAGTTATCCAATCTAAGCGTGCATGTCAAATGATCTCAGCATCGCAGAGAAAATCATCGAAGAATATCTAATCGACCTTATGGCTGAGAAGGTGATGTCTGTCAAAGTTCAATCCTCATCAACAAGAGAAGTGCAAGCCTCTTTGTCGACTGCTCGTGGATCTAGACCATCACAACCTGCAGCAGAGAAAAGAACCAAGCATTGAGATGACTTGGAAAATGCAAAGTTAAACCTGACTATCATGCTCGACTACATCCCACCTTTGGTTGGTGCGGTGAGTCATGACAGTGTCCCGAGAGACTTTGATTACACCATGGTTATTATGTACCTCCCGAAGGGGATACGTGCAGTAAGAATGCAGCAAGATAAGATCGTGACATTGAAGTTCAGTGACTTAAACCTAGGGGACTGCAAGAACTACAGCATGCTATCTCCTTACAAGTATTTGACCAGGGAACAAGGGAAGAACTCGAAAATAATCCCCCAACAGTGGACTATGAACCTCGCACAGTCTACCCTCTTGAATGTGATGAAGATTCTGCACTTTGGAAGGCACGGGGAGGTTAACTTGTTTGTTAAGCTTCTGCTATCATGTTACCATGGAGAATATCTATCGCTATATAGATGCATCACATTCGATCCGATGTTGATCCATAGGATCACCGGATTGAGCATGCAAGGACCCCACCCATAGGACTTCTACCTGGGGAAGGATACAAATCATGCACTGGCACATAGGATCAAAGACACATATGGCGATGTAGAAAAGGGGATGCGAGGCTACAAGGTAGCTTCCATCCAGAATGGAGTAGTGTGCATGGACTTCCAGTTGATCATAGGAAATCTCGTGAGAAAGAACATACCTGCATGGGTCACAGGATTCGTTGTTGACCTCACCGGGAAATGTGTAGAAGGACTCCAGATGAACTGAGGAAGTACTTAGTTAACCAGCTAGAATTGGATTTTCGCAAAGCTTGGGATCAAGGCTATGAGTTCCACTTTAGTTGGCTCCTAACCCTCATAGAATTTACTGCTTGGGAGATGCTAGAAGGTGAGACCTTCCTGGATGTTGAGCCATTCGAGCCACTTGCTGTGAATTTCACCATGCTCTGGTACTCAAGTGATATGCAAAAACAGTGGAAATTGAATGCATTATTCCATACATACTACGTGTAGTTGAAGAGGGCCATCGAAGTTGTCCCTCGCATGACGCCAAACACCCTGCACCGGTTCAGACCTCTTATGAAGTTTCTCACATATCAACACTTCATTTATATCACTGCGCAAGACAAGCATAAAGAAGAGCTTCAGTCATCCTATAAGCTCACAGAGGAGGACATCGAGGAGATAAACAAGGACTGGTATGCAGAGCTCCTTATCCCTACTAAACTTGCAGAAATGTATGATCCCGAACTAATTGCCAGCTCGAAGGCCACTCACAAAGAAAACGACACACCTGGAACCAATAGAAGGAAGAAGACCGAAGAAGTACAAAACCTGAGCAACACATCAGATGAAACTGCTTTAGTATCACCTGGACGAGGAGGTAATAACGAAGTAGATAGAGAAGAGACCAATGGAAAAGAATATCAACAGAAGCAAGGTGAAGTAACACCGCCTAGGGATCCTGTTGATGAGGTTGATCCCTCAAAGAAAAGAAAGGTTTCCCCCATGAAACCTACCTCACGGAAGAATTCAAGAGTGAGAAAAACCATGATTTGAACCATGCTCATGGTCGATGACTTCGACTTCATCATCGCTACTATAGTATATTCCTCATAGGACGTCTTACAGAAACATGAATCCAAGCAAGAAGAGATGTACGATAGAATTGAGGTTGAACTCAGAGGGGTACAATAGGCCCTTCAATCCAGTCGGGCAGTATCCACTGTGCCCCTGCCCTCAGAAGCATCGGAATTGGGATATGAGCCTGCCCAACTCTGCAAACTAGCTGATGTGACTGAAGCTCACCTTCATCACGCACAGGGAGACATAGAACAGGCCATAGACGCCCTAAAGCAAGTGCAAATAGTATTCATAGAGCAACGTCGAGTTGCGCTGCAGGAGAAAGTTTCTCTCTAAACAAAGTTTGAAGAGGAGAAAGCACAAAAACAGCAAGAGAAAGAGTAGTTTCTCACAGAACAGCTCGAAGTCAAAGAAGCAGACAACAAAGCACTTTTCTCTATGACAAGCTTAGAGAAAAAAGAGTAAGAACCAGTAGAGAATCAAGTAGCGCAACTTGCGGAAGCTATCTAGCAGCTTCAGAAGGGAATCTCATATCTAGAGCTATGAACAATGCCTAGCACCCCGCAGGATGTACGAGATCAAAGAGAAGCAACTGCTCAAAGCGCAGTTGAGAGAATCAAGGCCCTCACCATGGAATGTAAACAGCTAACTTATCGTAGTACCCAAAGTTATGAGTGACTCACTGAGGATCCCAAATTGAAGGCACTAGAGTCACAGCTCTAGGAGGAAAAGCAGAAAGAATAAATAGTACAGGCGCAGTTGAAGCCCCTGTCTGTAGTTGAAAGGATGAAGCGATCCCAGGAACATTACATTGCTCAGCAGCAGGTCCACACCATTCATAGCAAAGTCATGGAAGTGACTCAGAGGCTCCAACCAATACAATATGAGGCTTGCCCACTGTTTACGGATATTGAAGGCCAAGGAGCATAACTGGAGCAAGTCGTCACTGCAATTGAACAATGTTTGGAGGGACCTATCAAGGAAGCAATTATCTAAGAGTTCGTCAAGAAGGAGGCCTTGTCGAAGCATATTGAGCCAAGCTCGAGGCTTTTGAAGCAGAGCTACCCAGATCAGAGTGACTCGGGACGAGTCACAGGTGAGTGTTCGGGGCTTGTTGGCCCTTGAACGAGTTTTGAGGATCCTTGGTCATGTTTGACCTACTTTTGGTAATTCGACAGACTGTTGAAGGTGGATCACAAGTCGAAGCGGAGATCGCGGGATCTCGACCCCTTTTTAGGGATTTTTGGGTTTTGGGCTATGTAACGGGTATGGGAATGTCGGCCCATGGGTTTACCCATGTTTAGTCCCTTTTTGTAATGTATAAATAGAAGTCTAGGTGAAGTAAGAAAGGAGAAGGTCTTTTGGTACCTTTCTAAGTGCTAAGTGCTAAGTGCTAAGTGTTAAGTGCAAGTGTGGATTGTAGATGCTTCGTGCATACTGTGTGAGACTTGTAGAGCTAAGTGCAAGTGATTTTAAGAGATTGAGTAGAAGTTTTGTGTTGTAACCTAGCTTGGGGAAGGAGGATCTAGCAAGGTGCATGTAGATCTCTTGTCCTATGCAGAGTAGGATCTTGTGGCTCTGTGCATGTAGAAGATTGACAGAAGATAATAAAGAAGAAAAAGAAGAGTTAGTGGACGTAGCCCCGAGCTAGGGGTGAACCATGTATATCTTGTGTTGTGGTTGCTTTGTGCTTTATGGTTGTTCTCTTGTTTATGTGATTAAATGCTTAGTGCACTGACATATTCTTAGAAGAATCTAATATGATATCTTAGTGTTGACTAATGTGAATGAATGCTAGATCTAGTCTATGTTGATTTTCTTAGTGCTTGAATATATCGGATCTATGTGAATACTATGATGCTCTATGATTAGGGTTTTTACTGCGGAGTAGATACTGATTAAATACTGATGAATTGTAACTGCTAAGTTCTCTGTAAAGGTGTTGTAATCACATATTGGTGTCCCAACTAAGGTTGCAGACATATGAGTCCTGCAACTACTTCTAGCTCTACCTCGAGTGAGACTTCATCTGCTTCGCAAGTGTTGTCGAAAGGGTCGATATTTAAAGTTTTGTTGGTGCGCTCTTGAGCGTTGAACCCTGGTCTACCCCTGTGCCAACATGGTGGATTCAAATGAAAAGAGGGGCCTGGATTTTGGCTGGCACCAGGTTGCCAGGAAAATTTTGGTTGTTGACCAGGATTTTGGTAGAAACCATGGTGGCTCTGTCTAGTAAAAGCATATTGGGTTTGATCCTGCATCATCAATTGATTCCCATAGTTGGATTCCATGCCTTGTGTAGGGATTTCTCCATGTATAATGTTCCAAGGACCTTGGTTGGGGATTCCCCCAGCCGACACTCCTAGCATAGGTATTGAACCCGCCCTAGGGTTCCACTAAGTGTGGGAGGGGATTCCCTCGATCAGCAACCCTTGCAAAGGAAACGAGCCTTCCTAGGGATTTCCAAGACCTTGTGAGGAGTAAACTCCATTCATCTCTCCCTACGAAGGAATGAAAACTTGCATAGGGTTTGGTTGACCAAAACCAGGGTTGCCCCATGCCAAGAAATAATAGGATGAGAAAGCATTATTTCCAAATGCACCGAACAAAGAAAAAGGCATAGACCCCACCGTAGTAATGTAAGATTGAGTTCCATGACTCCCCCGACTGAACAAACTAGAGTTGATGTTAATCTTTATTGGTTGTTGGAAAGAACCTCTGAGCAAAGGGGATGGAGGAGGGATATCAACCCCACCATAAGGGATAGCATTAAATAGGGCAGTGGTGCCTGCGACAAATCCTTGTAAGGTAGCATTAGATCTCCCTACCCCCAGACCAATAGTCTATAGAGTAGAGTAGGTTAGGACCGAACTAGAGTCGAAACCTGACATCCCATACAAAAAGGGAGCGCTAGAAAATTCTGGTTAGAGGGAAAAGTGGTCATAAACATTGAACGGATTGTCCCACTACCTGGAGTAGTGGGTGTCTATATAATCGTAGTCTTAATAGGTGGAGGTGGGGAAGGAGGCATGACACCCCCTCCTATGACAACCGAGATTAGAGTATGAGGACTCCTAGAATAAGTAGCATTGGTTGCTTCCATCGTCACTCATCTAACAAACTAGCGTTCAGGTGAAGTCACCTCAGGAGGGACTATCTAAATAAGAAGTGATGTTGATAAGTCAGTGATCTGAGGGTTCGTGGGCCTGAAGCCTTCAGCTTCAAGTTCAGAAATGGTGGACTCCTCCGGTGCAGAAAAGTATTCTCTAGGAGCAAGCTTAGGTACATTTTCATGTGGCCCGATCACTTCAAATGAACCCTCTTGATATATCATGTGCCTTAGGGGTGGAGAAGGTGGCTCCAAGGAACCAGTGGCAGGCCTTGAAGCGTACATGAACGGTGGAGTTGTTGATCCTCCACTTTGTGTAATGGTCAACTGACACTCTAAGGTTGAGCTAGCATGAAACATAGAGCATACACTAAAAAGTTACTAAAGGAAAATCAAGCAAACAACTAACTGGCACGAAGAATAGTTATGTTGATCGACACTATAGAAACTTATCGGTGCAAGTGTAACGCGAACACGGAAACACCCCCCGGGTATAGTCTACAAATTGTGATATGATGCCTACCCTAAATACCGTGGTATAGCCCCGCAGTCACTCGTGTAAGTCCCTAAAAACAGGAAACTAGGTTTCCATCTCGCAGTTAGTCACCAGGTGTTTACAGTCGACAGTCGGGTTGATCATAATGTGTAGGATAACGAAGTCCAGAGCCTTTCAAGGGTACTGAAGGAAAATGGTATGGAAGAAAACTGAGGATCTCAAACGGATTCGAGGTCCACGAGGATCTGTAGTCAAATGTGATTAACATAATGTAGATTTTAACCTTGTACAATATCTACTGCAAACAGATTTCCATTAAAAGAACAGAAAATATACAATGGAAAATACAAACATAACACAGAGATTTTTCCCCTGGAAACCCAAACCGAGAAAATCAACATATTCTATATTCATTTATTTATTTACATTGTTTACAATACAATATACATATAGGAGCTAGCGGCATCCAAAACCAAAACCCAATGACCTGGATTAGTCAACAACCCTAATTCCTTAACTGGAAATAGAAAACCATCGGCAAAATCCATGTGCCGAAAAACCACCCAATAATGGACACGAAAATCGAGGAAAAAATGTGACACATTTCCCAAGGAAAAAAAATATCAGGGGGCTGCCCCCGAACCCCCACACGGGGGGATTTCTCCCCCCTGTTACTACTCATGCAAAGAATATAACACATACCCAACATTCTCCCACTTGTTGTTTTCTTTACATACAAGAGGTTACATAGTCAACAATCCAGGGCAGCAATGCCTATGGATCCTCTACACCAAGAGAACTTCTCAATGCTCACAGATTTTTTTAATGAATCTACAACATTCTTCAAAGTGTCCACCTTCATCAACAACACTTTATTTTCTTCAAACATGTCTCTCACAAAGTGATATTGAATATCAATATGATTTGTCTTTGAATGATAAGTCGGGTTCTTCACGAGAAAAATTGCACTCTGACTCTTAGAATCTATCCTTACAGCTTTCTCTACCAACCCAATACATGAACATAATATTTGTAACCATATTGCTTCCTTACTTGCATGAGTGGTTTCCATGTATTCAAATTCTATAGTTGAAAGTGCCACTACAGCCTGTCTTTTTCTCACTCAACTTATTACTCCTCGAAACAGGTTAAACACATACCCACTTGTGGATCTCCTACAATCCAAATCTCCACCCCAGTGTGCATCCACAAAACCATGTATATCCAAAACTCTATCCAATATCTATCTTCCTTGGTAGCATAATCCATAGCTAGTGTTGCCACGCAAATACCTGAAAAACCCCTTGTACTATTGTCCAATGCTCCTTCCCTGGTTTTGACATATACCTGCTCAAAACTCCCATTGCATGTGCAATTTCCGATCTAGTACAAACCATTTCATACATCAAACTACCAACTTCACTCGCATATGGAACACGAGACATGTCCTCCTCCTCTTCATGTTTCTTGGGACACTGATTCGCAGATAATTTTACACCAACAGGAATAGGGACCTTGATCGATTTACATTCCTGCATATTAAACCTCTGCAATATTGTCTCGACATGTTTTCTCTAATTTAACCAGAGTTTCCTCTTTTTTTTGTCTCTTTTAATTTCCATGCCCAAAATGAAATTTGAAGCATCAAGATCCTTCATGTCAAATTTAGAGGACAATTGAGTTTTCACATCCTCGATAATATCCATGTTGTTTCCTATCAGCAACATGTCATCCACAAACAAGACCAAATAAATCAAATGATCACCAATTAATTTGAAATACACACAATGATCCTCTTTTCTTCTTGTGAAACCAAGTCCCAACATATAAGTATCAAATTTTTGATACCATGTCCTTGGTGCTTGTTTTAAACCATACAAAGACTTTTTCATCTTGCATACCAGCTCCTTCTTTCTCTTCAAAACAAATCCTTCTAGATTCTTCATATAGATTTCTTCTTCCAGATCCCCATGTAGGAATGTTGTCTTCATGTCCATATGTTCTACTTCAAAATCAAATGCAACGGCAATAGATAACATAAATATTATAGAGGTTAACTTTGCAACGGGAGAAAAAAATCTCAACAAAATCAATTCCCTCAACCTGGGAATAACCCTTTGCTACTAACCGAGCTTTGTATTTATCCACTTTTCCTTCTGCATTTAGCTTCTTTTTAAATACCGATTTGTTGCCAATGGGATATCTTCCAGTTAGAAGCTCCACTATATCCCAAGCCTCATTCTTATCCAAGGTTGAAATTTCTTCGTCCATGGCCTTTTCCAGATATTTCCATCCTCTGAATCCACTGCCTCCCTAACAATTCAAGGATCATCATCAGTAATAGACAAAGAAAAATTTGAATAGAAATTATATGGATTATACCTTTTTGGTAGTCTTCTTTCTCGAACCGATCTCCTCAATATTGGAGTATGAGGATCTTCTTCTTCCGATTCATGTTCTTCTATAGATTCTGATTCATCGTCATTTAAATCAAACTCTATTTTCTTTGGTTCTTCCTTACTTGGTAGGACTTCCTGTTTAACAACGTCCTTCATTTCTCTAAATACCACATCTCATCTATACGCTACCTTTTTAGTTTCTGGGTTCCAAAGATTATAACCTTTTATACCATCTTTATACCCAATAAAGATACATGTTTCATCCTTCTTATCTAGCTTACTCATGTTTTCCTTTGGAACATGAACATATGCATCACAACCAAATACCTTGAGACGTGTGAGAGAAGGTTTCTTACCAGTCCATACCTCTTGTAGAGTCTTGTCATCCAGCATTGATGAGAATGATCTGCTGACCAAGTAACATGTAGTACCCATTGCCTATGCCCATAATTCTTTCCCTAACCCGGCACCATTGAGCATGCACCTTGCTTTTTCCATCAGTGTCACGTTCATCCTTTCTGCAACTCAATTCTGTTGAGGTGCATATGGAGTAGTATTTTTCCTTGATATACCACTCTTCTTACATAATTCTTCAAATTTATTCCAGCAGAACTCTCCGCCATTATTTTTTCTCGACACCTTAATTATTTTCTCTGTTTGATTCTCAACAATATCCTTAAACTCTTTAAACATGTCAAATACTTCATATTTATTCTTGAGCAAATATATCCAAGTATTCCTTGAGAAGTCATCTATAAATGATACATATTACATAGATTTTCCTGATGATGGGATCGACAAAGGTCCAAAAACATCATTGTGAACTAGCTGAAAAATTCCTTATGCCCTCATTACACCAGAGGGGAGTATTTCTCGTTCCTTCTTCACATATACAAAATGTTCACATAAATAAAAATCCAGAGAGAAGTTAGACATACCTTCAACCATACCTTTACCATCTAGTAGTTGAAGACCCTTCTCTC
>ML815560.1:75522-90355 GCA_009831015.1 Picea engelmannii
CTGGACATTGACACTCCCTATCACAGACTCTTATGATTTTTTAAGCGGCCTTGAAGAGTTTCCTCTCCACACATATTTCAAGGCCCTAGAGCCTAGACTACTTGGTGAACCCTACAAACAAAAGTCTAGTTGATTTTAAGTGTTAATCTTTGATTTTAAGTGGTTTGATTTACTCAAAAGGTATGGATGTGCAACTTATGGTGTTTTCAAGAGACAAAAGAGAAGAAAAAACTTTCAAGCATTCGCGCAAAAGCAAACTAGGTTCTATAATTGAAAAAAGGTTTTTAAATATTTGCAAATGCAAAATTTTCGAAGTATAGTCCAAGATCCCAAAATGTAAAAAGTTTCCTAGAATGCACTTTTTGTTTTACAATGGAAATTTGAACTGCTAAAATTTCAAGGACATAGCAAAGAAGGAAATTTGGAATTGGAACTCTTTTCTTTTGTAATAAACAACCTATTCTACAACTACAAAACAAAAATGCATAGTTAAATGCAACATTTTTTGTTTTTTTGAATGCTTAGAAAAGAAAATCACAAGTAAATGGTAATTTTTTGTTTTTCAAAGCACAAACAAGGTAAAGAGAAAACAAACCCAATACTAACATAGACCCTAAACCATTGCTTGAACACAGGGATTCACTGGAATCCAACAGGAGGATCTAACGCTTATAAGTTCACCCTATACCTTCAAAGCAAACAAAAGAAAATAAAGATACAACAAGGGTTCTTTACAAACTGCAAGATAAACCAAATCTTTAACCCAACCAAACATAATTAACAGAGACCCTGAAGAGTTCAAGAAGGCCTGAAAAACATAGAGCTTATTGTCAAGACAAAAAAAGTCTTTTTTTTTAATCCTTCCAAAACACAGAGACATGTGTTGTGCACAAGCATCTTGTGTATGTATGTGGGTTATATACTAAGTAGATTGTGTATGTATGTGTTTTATATAGAGTAAAGAGTGCGTACACCTATGCAAACTTTCAAAAAATAAAAAGGATTGGACAACTAGCTAGGTTGGGAAGGCTGGTAGGCACCTGGTAGGCACCTGGAAGGTGACTAGAGACCCTAATTGACTTAGTAAACTTGGAAAACTCAAAAATAAACTGAATCAAATCAAATCAAACCAAAATCTCCCACTTAAAACCCTAGAGAGAGTCCCCAATGGAGTCACTAATTCTGCAGGGAAAATCCTCTTAAAATGGTTCTAGGGAATAGGAAGTGAAATGACTCCCTTAAAAGATTGATCTACCCTTAATCTACCCCAAAACCATCTAAACTAAGTGATGAAAGAGAAAGGAAAGAGATATTTACTAAGTGCACCTTCATTCCTTGTAGTTGGTGTAGACCTCTTTCACTTGTTGTCACCTCCTAGATCACAGATCTACTCCCAAAGATTAACTTCCCAGGGTTAGGAATACAATGAAACAACACATACAATCCCTAATGATCACTTTAAAAGTCTAAACATAGATATAAATTATCAAATTAAAAAAATCATGTAAACATGGGGTTTTGGGACAAGGATAAACTCTTTTATTCAATTTTAAGATAAAAAGGATTACAACCTTTGTTGGAAATCACTCCATAAACCAAGTCCAGGTTCCTATGTTATGGCTCCAAGTGCATCAATCCCATATTAGCTTCTCATAACCAACTTGATTCACCAAGGGAAGGAGAAAGGGTTGCATAAGGAGAAAAGTTGGAGGGGAAGACTGAGGCTAAAACTCAGAATGAGATGCAAATCTTGGGCTAAGAAAGGGAAGGGATTTTGGCAGAGTTTTCTTATTCTCTTTCTCATGTTCATAAATGACTCCCCAATACCTCTTTTTATATGAGAAAAATATGGTTATTCAGTTTGGGGATGGGCTACAAGGGGTAAAATGGTTAGGAAACCCTCCATAGCCTGTAAATTCCATTGAATTCAGTACAATTTTATATCTTTTGCAAGTTTTGGAGGTAAACATGGGCTAACTAGCATGCAGCACAGGTGGGTACATGGGATAACTAGCATGAATCACGCATGTGTACACAGACGATTAGTGCAACAGGGCCCGTACACTGTCCAAAAAATGGTTTTTTAAAAGGAAGCCTTGGAAGTATTTTGGAAAAGTATGAAAATAGAAGGGTCAATGTTTTGTATGCACAGATAAGGCATTTTCGACTATAACAACAAGGTTGCTCAGGTTTTTTGAAAACCCCTGGATGGGAAAATCCTAGGCCACATAATGGGGATAAGGGTTTTTTTATTTCCATGAAATATGACCATTACACGGGGGAGGTGGTTTTGAAACAGATGTGACCAAATAGAGACTATAGTTTTCCGAGGAGGAACAACCTACGGCTACACACATGTTGGAGTTAATCCAGGGAACATTTAGGAAATCATCAGGGGATTTAGTCCCATATTTCATAGTGAGGTATTGATCCTCAATCATATGGATGTACTCATCCAAAACTTTCAAGGTTTCCTTCTCCGAGCGGACGCCAAGAAGTCTCTGAGTGCATCTTTGAACTTTCGGTGAACACCAAATTTTTCGGTCTACCAGCAGATCATCGGAGTACTCGAAAATTTCCTCCTCCATGCCGATCAGGTTGGGCATGCACGGACACATGCTAAATGATCCCTATGCCAACTGATAAGGAGTACACCAATTTCATCTTCCATTATCATGCTCTCGGGAGTGTCCAAATTCAGGTGGGGGAGGCAATCAAACATCCTGTGGAAACCCTAACCGCATACCTCAATTCCATGCTCTTTGATATATATATATATATATATATATATATAGAGAGAGAGAGAGAGAGAGAGATATAGATATAGATATAGATATGTTTGTGTGTGTGTGTGTCCATTGGATGTATATTGGGTGGTTGGGAGGAATGGTTGTTATCCTCCTCACCCAGGTTCAATTCCTTGTAAGTGACATGTGATGCCCTTAATGGGTCTATAAAACACTCTTGTTGTTGATTATGTTTCTCTTATTTTTTAGCAATCAATATCCCGCCAATATTGGCCTCCCCATGTTCTATCTCGTATTTAAGAGGGTTTTACGTGGATGTAGCGAGACACTATTCTTTCATGCCGTGAACTACTCTTCTTGTTGAGCAATCAAAATCCCTCCAATCTTGGCCTCCCCGTGTTCTCTCGCGTATTTCGGGGGGGGTTCGGTGGACATAGCGAGATACTAGTCTTTGGTGTCGTGAACCACATATGTGTGTGTGTGTGTGTTAGTTCTGGAAAATGGAGTTGCTCAAATCCAAATTTATGGAGACTCTTTGTTTGTGATTCAATGGATAAAAGGAAAATCCAATTTTTGCAAGTTTAAACTATAACCTATCTTTCATGACATCCTACTTCTAAAATTAGTCTTCTCTCACATTTATTTTACGCATGTATAAAAGGACATGAACTCTGAAGAAGACAAACAATATAAGGATGGATTTGCACTAGAAAATGAGATCTGGAAAATCATTGATAGCACTCATGCAAATTCCTTTGAATATATCCATGCTCCCTGGTTCTAGTTTTCTTCTTATTACTTTATAGCTCTATGATTGGGATCTCTCCATGGAAACTTTGACTGAGTACCTTTAGGAAGATGGGGAGAAATTTTCCAGAGTATAAATATGACCATACTTTTTTGAAAATTTGACAAGATTTCTAAATGATGTTTTCATGGGTACATATTATAGTTTAGGAGACTTTTTTAGAGAAAATTTTGGATATTCAGGTAACAATGTTTTAACTAAAGATATAGACCGTTACAAGTGGAATTGAATGCTACTCAACATCTATCACTATAATTTTATTTATATAAATAAAATTGCTACATTTTTTCTTGTGGATATATATGTATATATGTACAATTTGAGTGGGCCTAATGGTTATGAATATGTGTTTCCTTCTCAGAGGTCATAGGTTCAAATCCAAAGGGGGGTAGGGTATGTACACCTTCGTAGACTTTAGCATTCAAATTGTTGCATTAATGAGATCCCTTGTCCCACAAACAAGGGGGTCTCATACACCAATTTAGTGTTTAGCTTGGTCGTGACCTTAAAATTACATTATTATTATTATTGTATAATTGTTCCAACTCTATATATGCATTAGATAATATAAAAGTATATCTTTTATATCAATGTTTTTAACTAGTTAATGTTTCTAACTTTGTTTTTATTTATTAATAAGTAACTATATATTTATATCTTATTTATTTATTAGTAAGTAACTATATATTATATATAAGAGTAAGTTTTGATATTAGTATATTTATTTATTAATACTACCTATATATGTATATCTATATTAGAGGAAATTATAATTTTATCATATGTATCATACTTTAATTTATTATGTATTTATTATTTAGAATTATAAATCTTAATCTAGCTAGCTTTAAATAATAATAATTTGAGGGCATCTTTCATCTCATTTTATCAATTCTCAATCTAAATACAATTACAATTTATGTTAATTAATTAAATAAAGTTAGTTTCTTTTTATTGTTTATTTTATGATTCTGATGACAGAGAAAATTAGTGTAGTCTAAAATGTTGATGAAATTAATGTTAATGTGATGTATCCAAAAAGTTCTCTTTTATTCAATATTTCCCTCATCTTTGTTTATAATGGACAATGTCCCTACTAAAATTGTGATTTTTTTGCTTGAAATTATCCTTCAACTTTAGTTATCTTTCACTAAAGTTGGGGGCCAAATTGTATATTATGAAAATTTAAATGATCAATAAAATAGCAATTGTTGGTTGTGATATGAGAGGGATGAAGATGATGGGGGGTTATGATTAAAAAATAGAGAGGAATCCAAGGGGGATTTATTCATGGGTATTAATCCAACCCACTTTTCATGAATTATTATCATGGTGTATAACCTTCTATTTGTTGTTGAGTGCTCCCAAAGCCAATCATTAAACCCATGTAAGAGGGTGGGTGTGAGGATTCATTTCCCATAGTTATTGGGGAGAATGGAGTTGAAGTACAATCATCTTTGGGAAGAGTGTGAGTCAAGTAAGCAAGGAAAGGAGAAGGAAATTTGTATGCAAAAAGTAGATAGTTTTTACATGCAGATTTTGGGCAACAAGAGAGAAGTTGAGTGTTGGGAAGAGCACCATCCATGATATGTTTGAAGGAAGCCATTGTTTGGTTGTGTTTTGTGTTGGAAATGTGTCTTCTGTGCCTGTAAAATAGGTTGTAATTGTGTAGTTTGTTTCTTATTGAGGAAATGGCTCAAGATCCTTGTGAAGGTTGATGTGAGCACTCCTAGAGAAGTTAAGAGTTCCTGGAAGTCCCCAACTAAGATATTTATGACCAACCGAGTGCACTGGAATCCATGAAAAACAAATGGTATATCTCAATCAACTGAGAGAGGTGAAGGGGGTACATTCCTTGGGTTGTGCAGTTTGTAGGGAAGAGAGTTGGTGGATTGGAACTATTTTTGGAGTTTGGAACCTGGGTTTGGGGTTGTTGTGTGTGGAGAGTGTACATCCAGGAGAGCCAAATCTCCTTATGGACTCATAGCCTCAGCTCAGGGGTGGCATGTTGTTGAGAGAAAATGAACAACAACACCTATGGTTGGGAGGTTCATCCTTTGTACGCAGCCAGTTGGTTACATTTTATAGAAAAATAAGTTGTATGTTGTTTTAATATGATTATTTTGTTGTGTAAATGAATATTTGAATGTTGTGTGTTGTTGTGTGCTTATTGGATGCATTCATTTATTTTGCATGTTGTTAGATGCATGGGTAAATCAAAACATTTTTTTAGTATATTTTTAATGGGCATGCTACCCCTTGGTTCATTTTATATGTGTTGGGGTCTTTTAAGTTTTCATTTCAGCGGGCTAGTTTTCCTTGCAGTGACAGGACTCGGCTTGGAAATTGGGTACATTACAGATTGAATCATCACACACGCTAGGAAATATTTGTCATACACGATACAAATTTATTGCACGCAAAACTTGTCTCAGTGAGGAGGCGACATTCATGTTAGCTAACATGATGTAGTTTCATTTAAACAATTTGTGCCTGCAATGGTTAAATATGTGTATAATTTGTAGTTGGTAAGCTACAAGAATTCAGTTACCTCAAAATTTTTGAATTTATGTATATTTTTTGCAAGTAATGTTCCTCGATTAAGCTAGGGAATGTTACAGAATGGTATCAGAGATTTTTGGTTCAAGATTGGACTTGTATGGGCCAAAGATCAGCACAAAGTTGGTAAATTTTTCATCTCATTGTTTGATTTGTGTCAAATTTGAGGAAGAAGGAAAAATCTTAGTGAAATTCCCAAATTCCTAAGAAAAATCAAGTTGAAATTGCACTCATAATGGTTGTTTTGGAGGGGTTATTTCAACTTCCAAGCAACTGAATTTGTCTTAAACGTGAAATTCAAGCATATTCATGATGGTTCTGATGGTCACGAGCTGGAAAATAAGGAAAACTAGCTAAGCGAAGAAATAATTTTTGTGCACTAAATAATGGCATTGTGTGGTGTGCAAAATTGGTATTGGACGCACTGAATGTTGGTGCGAGATATAAAAAAATTGTGTGCACTGGATATTGGTGTATGGTATAAAATTTTGGGCATACTGAATATTGGTGCATGGTATAAAATTCATGCACACTGAATATTGGTGTGCGGTATAAAAAGTCACACGCAATGAATATTGGTGAATGGTATAAAAGTCGTGTGCACTAAATATTGGGATGTGGTGTAAAAAGTTGTGTGCATTGAATATTGGTGTGTGATATGAAAGTTGTGCACATTGAATATTGGTACGTGGTATAAAAAATTGTGCTCATTGGATATTGGTGCGCGGTATAAAAGTCACACACTCTAAATGTTGGTGTGTCGTATAAAAAATTATGTACACTGAATATTGGTGTGCAATATAAAATTTGCACGCACTGAATATTGGCATGTGGTATAAAAAGTTGTGTACTGAATATGGGTGCATGATATAAAAGTTGTGCACATTGAATATTGGTGTGTAGTATAAAAAGTTGTGTGCACTGGATATTGGTGTGTGGTATAAAAGTAGCACACACTGGATATTGGTGCGTTGTATAAAAGTTGCATGCACTGAATATGGGTGTTTGGTATAAAAGTTGTGCACATTGGATAATGGTGCTCGGTATAAAAATTTGTGTGCGCTGAATATTAGTGCGCGGTATAAAATCTAGGCGCACTAAATATTGATGTGCAATATAAAAGTTGTATGCATTGAATATTGGTGTGCAAATAATAGTTGTGTGCACTAAAGATTGGTGTGTGGCATTAAAGTTATGCAGATTGCATATTCGGGCACGGTGTAAAAGTTGTGTGCACTAAATATGGGTGTGTGGTGTGTGTGTTAAATATTGGTGCTACGCATTGTGGAACTAGTACATGTTGAATATTGGTGCTTAATACAATATTGGTGTGTGTGCAGGCTTTGAAAGGAGAGAAAGAGAAAAGAAGAAACAAAGAAGAGAAGAGAAAAGAGAAGGAGAAATAACCCTTTTTACAAAAAAATAAAAGTTTGGAGCCCAAAACTTGTTTTGAGCATAACAAGAGCAGTTTAACTTGGATTTGGATGAATTTTTAGGTTTTTTTCCATAGTGACAATGGATACAAGAATTCCAATGAGGGCCATCAACTAATTCTACTTCCAGTCTCTGAAAAACATGAAATATTGACATTTGTAGGTGTGAGTCGTGCTTGGTAACCGGGGCCCAAAAAAGGGTGAAAATTGTATAGAAAATTCAAAACCATGCATGAAGATACCCATTTGGCCTCCTAGTAGAATTCAAAGGGAGTTAGTGTGGAGATGTCGAAATAGAGGTAAATATAGTATTTTTGGGCGTGTTATGGGGATTTTTGAAAACTTAGGAGGAAGAAAAGGGACCCTAATTCACCTATCCATAAAATTTTATTTACTCGACATTTTGTATACTAATCAAGCTAGATAACTTTGGTATAATGAAATTTTCCCAAAAGTGTGCAGTTTAGGAGATATCCAGTTTTTCTAAAAATTCTAAGTCTGGAAAAAAGGGGTGAAAAAGGACAAAGTTGTCATTTCCAAATTGTTTCATATTTTGACTGGAGCACTAGATTGACAATTTGAAAGTTATTGTAGATTACATGTTATCAATATTATCTATGTCTCACACAAATTTTTCCTTTGTTCTTAATAGATTTACCTCTATAGGTGGCAAAAGTTGGTGTTTGAGATCATGTTGCACTTGGGAGAAGGTGTGAAAGAGGGGTGAATTAACACTATTCAATTTTCTATAACTTTCTACTCAATGCTTAGAATTAAACAAGAAAGTGGTCATTGGAAATATATTGGATAGGAGAATCCAACTATCCACCCATAATTTAGTTTTGATCCAAATAATTCTCAAGGAATCAAAAGGAAAGTTATTTATGGACTTGAAGGACCCCATTGAGAAAAATGGGAATTTCAAGAAGCCATAATTGTTGGCTCATAAATCAAATTGAAGCATGAGTATGGTCTTTGGAAAGGTAAAGGAAAAGATGATAGAAATAGTAGGTTACCCTAGGAGGCATTTGGTTGTGTTATAAGTCTATGGGAAAAAAGGGCCACTGGACTCTATGAGCCATACAATTGCTCAATGTGAAAGTTTTCCAAAACAAGTCAATTTTGGGAAAACATTTCTATACGTTAAAGGTACATGCCAAAGGTGAATATTGGTTCAAAATAAGAGTATTTATGCCTATTATATTTCCTCATCAGTGGTGTAGAGGCACCTTTGTAAGCGCATCCCTTTGGAAATAAAATAGGTTGAGCTTAATAGCAGGACGTTGTTAATAAGCAGAGAGTGTTGTGTGAAGGTGCTATTAGCAAGAGGATAAGTTTCCATAAATGAATATTGTCTGGGTATATTCCATAGTAATACCAAGGTCCATTGGACAAGGAAGAAGGTCAATTATGGTGTAGTTGGATGAGGTCACAAAGGGCTGTAGATCCGGTATTGAAAGGTTGACAAAGGACTCAGAATATCATAGATAGATTAATATCTGATTGCTAAAGAGTCGGAATTGATTGGAAAGGATAATCAATAGAGATGCTCGCATGAACATAAATTTGGTAGGTAAAGAAATACATTTTCATGAATATGGAGTTAATGAGGACTTTATAGCCTTGAAGGTAGAGGTGTGGTGAAGGTGGAAAAGTTTGTTGCAAAAGAAAAGAAAGAGTCTCATGAGGTGAGGTGTGACTCATGGAGTGGATGAGTCACGTCTATGTGAAATCATAGGAATACAATAAGAAGGAATGGTTAATCCATGGCTTAGCTACTTGCATATAAAAATACCCAAAACAATAAATCCACTTATGTTATTAGAGTGTGCAATGAAATCCTGGTACAGGTGAAAGGAAGGATGGAATAATGAAGGTTCATTTTCACTTCTAAGTATCAATGGAAAATACAACATTTAATTGGAAGCAGTTTAGTCTTGAGAAGATGAATAGGATTTTGTAAGAAAATTTCTATATTGCTAAAGGGTTAAGTAGGTTAGAAAATATTGCAGTGTTAGAAGGTGGAATGATAAAAATTACATCATTCCAATGTGCATGAAGAGTTCCAATAGGGTAAAGTTGGGGCATGTTTTCCTGAGAGGGGGCAGTTACCAATAAGGCATATTGGATGGAAATGCTTAATAGTCAAGTTGGACTTGAATAGAAGATGCTTAGGAAGAAGAATCAATGGTGCATAGATGAGTACAATGGAAGTACAATGCAGCAAGGATCTACAGGAATTCAAGGACAACCATCTACAACAACAACAACAAAAATAAAAATAGAGATGAAATAATTATGCATTGGAGTGCATAATGGAAGTGATGCATCATGCATATAAGAATGATAGAATGCAAGTGCATGAAGTGGACATTGAAAATATCTAATTCTTAACACATATTGATGTGTGCTTATGCATATGGACATGCCTTGACATGTATATAGAATGAGTGTAGACTAAGAGTAGTCTGTTGATATAATACATGAATGACCAATGGTGTGATATTGAATAAGAATAATGATGGATTGTGTATCCAAGAACTTGTTTATAGCATGGTTGAAGATGTTGATGATGTTGTTTCATATGATAGCCATCCATGTGAAAAATGAATGAGGATGGTAAGATGCTAATAAATAGGTCAATGAAGGGAGCTTACAATATGCCAAAACGATATAAGTTGGTCAGGTAGCATCAATTATGGCAATAAAATCCATGCAAGTATGCATTTGGTGTTGTTATGATGCATAAATGTTGAAGAAAATTGAGTTAAGAATTCCTTCAGCTAGATTTTCAAATATTTAAAATTGATGTAAAGGCTAAGGGACTTAAGTATACAAAACTTATCAATGCTTGAATGCATTTATGATAAATTTATTTGCATAGTATGCTATGTTGGTTATGAGATCATAATCAAGTTAATTCATGATACATTACTCCTATTGCAGCAATGAATTCCATTATAGTGGCCATGTGTGAGGCCATGATGTGGTTGGAAATAAAAGGGATATAGCACCCTATAAGTGCATAATGGTTTTCCCTATTTAATTGATGTTTGGACTGCAACCTCTTTGCCAACACAAGAGAGCACTAAGGGATCATATTCCTAGTGTTTTGTATGGGTTGAAGAGGAAGGTATCCAAATAATCGAGGAAGTAATTGGGGAAGAGCTTTGGATGATTTTTTGAGGCGTTGGACACACCTTCCAACTCACATGGTAGAATACATGACATGAACATATGGTACTCCAAGGCCAATGCAAGGCTGCATTGTGTAGATGTGACCATGGGTATGGGCACATTGGTTTTATTTATGGGTAATGTTTGATTGCATTATGGAAATCTTGGTGTGATGATAATGAATGTACAACAAATGCTAGTTTCATTTTAGATAATATCATTAATGGTTGAATGTCATTTTTAACATGAATAATGGTTGGAAATGATTGAATTGATGGTAAAATACAATTTTGATATCATTTCAAGAACTGTTGAAAATGTGCATGAGTACTAACAATATGTTGGGATGAGTTAAAATTGAGAAAATTGCAAGGAGAATGGTCTTGGATATGGCATAGATGTAATCCCATAAATATGACTAATGCATGTTGTTTCACGAGCCAAACATAATGAATAGAAAACATGTGCATGAAATCTTATTTTCCTATATAAAACAGATTTGAGAAATTATTAATTGCAAATTGTTATGATATGCTAGCAGTTTGTTTGGTTGAGTGAAAATTAAGAAAATTGAAGTGATAATTGTCTTGGATATGGCAAGGATGTAAGCCCATAAAGAATATGGATGTTATTGTGCAATACAAACATAATTAGCAGGAAGCTCATGCTTGGAAAAAAAAATCTTGTAAAAAATAGATTTGAAAATTTATAAATGAAAATTGTATGATGATGTCTCATATTGACTGTATGCATATGATGAAAATGGGATTATTTCCATAGGTCACAGGTTGCTAGTAGAATTCTAGCAGTGATTTGGCATACGCCTACACAAGAACACCTTAGAAAATGAAGGATCGTCTAAGGAACTGTATAACGGTGAAAGGGATGTCTAATTCTAAGGGGTGAGTAAAGAAAGGAAGACAAAAATAAACTCCAAAAGAAAAGATAAGAAGCAAGTTGTCAGACTTACGGAAGAACCAGGTTGTCAGGAATGAAGAGTGAACTCCTATGTGGGAGTTTCACTATTGGAGAATTAGGTTGTCAGGCCTAAAGAGTGAAATCTTGCATGAGTTTCACTACAACAGAAAGGTTGTTTTGGTTATTTTATTGATAGTTCTTCCTAGAAGTGAGTCCCTTGAGTTCCCATTAGTGAGATTCATGGTCACCTGTGCCTGAAACACCCTGATAAATGAATGGTGTAGCCTAATGGACTGAGAGCATTGAAGGGGCTACATTCCTTGGGACAACCATGAAAAAAGAATAATACAACCCAATGGACTAAGAGTAGTGAATGGGGTACATTCCTTGGTTTGAGAAGGTTGAAAGGAAGAGAGCTTGTGGAAATCGAGATAGCTATAGGAGAATGCCATTGGATTATGTCTCCATGTTTTGGGGTCAGAGTTCCTATGTATCTATGTTTTGGGGTCAGAATGCCTATTTTTTTATGGTTTTGAGGCTGGAGCACCTATGTATTTAGAATTAGGCTAGAATGCCTATGTGATGTTGATTAAAGGTTGGAGAGCCTAGCATTGTAATTGTATGCACACCGTAGGGTGTTGTGCACTAAGGATAGTGAAAAAATAAGGGGGAGGGAAATGTAACATCCCCAGTTTTAGTCCCCACAAATTGTAATGTAATTGTATAAATGTAATTAGGATGGTGAGTCAAGATGATTGGGGAAAAGAGCCCATATTGATTAATATGGTTGGGGTCCAAATTGTATATTATGAACATTGAAATGATTAATAAAATAATAATCATTGGCTATGATACAATAGGATGAAAATGATGGGGTTTATGATACCACAAAAGATAGGGACCCAAGGGGGATTTATTCATGGGATCCAACCCACTTTTCTTGAATTATTGTCATTATGTATAACCTTCTATTTTTTGTTGAGTGTTCCCAAAGTCAATCATTAAACTCATGTAAGAGGGTGGGTGTAAGTAGTCACATCCCATAGTTATTGGGGAGCATGGAGTTGAAGTACAATCATCTTTGGAAAGAGTGTGAGTCAAGTAAGCAAGGGAAGGAGAAGGAAAATTGTGTGTAGAAAGTAGATAGTTTTTACATGCGAATTTTGGGCAGAAAGAGATGAGTCAAGTGCTAGGAAGAGAAATAGTCATGCTATGCTTAAAGGAAACCATTTTTTGGTTGTATTTTATGTTGGAAATGTGGCATGTGTGCCTATAAAATAAGTTGAAATCTTGTAGTACATTTCTTGTTGAGTAAATGGATCAAAATCCTTGTGAAGGATGTTGTGAGCACTCTTAGAGAAACTGAGAGTTCCTAGAAGTCCCCAACTGAGAGATTCTTGTCCAACCAAGTGCACTGGAAGCCCTAATAAATGAATGGTAAATCCTAATGGATTGAGAGTGGTGGCACATCCCAATGGATTGAGAGTGGTGAAGAGGGTACATTCCTTGGGTAATACAGTTTATGGGGAAGAGAGTTAGTGGATTGGAACTATTGTAGGAGTTTGGAACCTTGCTTTGGGGTTTTTGTGTGTGGAGAGTGTACAGCCAGGAGGGCTAAATCTCCTTGTGGACTCATAGCCTCAGCTTGGGGGTGGCCTACTGTTGAGATAAAATGAACAACAACACCTATGGCTGGGAGGTTCATCCTTCGTACGCATTCAGTTGGTTACATTTTATAAAAAGATAAGTGAACTATGTTGTGTTATTACGATTATTCCACTCTGTAAATGAATATTTGAATGTTTTGTGTTGTTGTGTGCTTATTGGATGCATTCATGTCTTATGTATGTTGTTAGATGCAAGGTTAAATCAATGTATTATTTTATTGTAATTTTTATGGACTTGCTACCCCTTGGTTCATTTTATATGTGTTGGGGCATTTTAAGTTTTCATTTCAATAGGTTAGTTGTCCTTGCAATGACAGGACTCAACTTGGAAGCTAGGTTCATTACAAATTGCATCGTCGTGTGCATTGGGAAATACTTGTCGTGCACGATACAAGGTTGTTGCATGCACAAATTGTCTCAGTGAGGAGAAGACATTCATGTTAGATATCATGATGTAGTTGCATTTAAATAATTGGTTTCTATAATGGTTAAATATGTGTATAATTTGTAGCTGGTAAGCTACAAGAATTTATTTACCTCAAAATTTTCAAATTTATGTGTATTTTTTGCAAGTAATGTTCCTCGGCTAAGTTGGGACGTTACATACATGTTGAAATCTCATTTTGGAGGTTAAGGATACTTATGTAGCCTCATGTAGGAAACCTTTGGTTATTATCTGTGCTTTCGTGATCATTTTGTTGTAGGTGGAGTCTCTTGTAAAATACCATAGAAGCTCGTGACATGAAATGGTTGTAGGTTGACTCTCCTATAGAGTCTTGTAGAAATGGGATATAGGTTGAATCTCTTGTAGACTCCTATGGAAATATCATATAGCTTGCCTATATGTGGACACTTGTGTAATTCATGCAGAAGTGTTTGTGTAGGCTACCTATAGGTGAACACTTCTATAAAGTCATGTAGAAGTGTTTGCATGAGCCAAGAAGTGTTTTTATGAGTGGTGGAAATTCGATAGGAAAGAAGTAATGTCTAAATGGGATATGGTAGAGTGGATACAAGTTTTCATGAATGGATGTAGGTAATGGATGTAAGTGAATAGGTGTATGAAATAAATAGATGTAGGGATTGAATGGATAGGATGAAAGTAGGAGTGTATGAAATTTTTAGATTTTAATGTGCATGTAGAAGAAGGAAGTAATATGTGAATGGGATATGGTAGAGTGGATATAGGTTTTCATGAATGGATGTAGGTAATGGATGTAAGTGAATATATGTATGAAATAAATGGATGGAAATAAATAGATGTAGGGAATGAATGCATATGGTGAAAGTAGGAGTGTATGAAATGTTTATATTTTAATGTGAATGTAGAGAAAAGGTTGTGTAATTTGAAAATTATACTCACTTTTTATTGGTGTATCGATGCATAAGGTAGGAATAGTTTCTTGATTGATTTTATATACCTTAATATGCTTGGATTATAAATAGAATACTTTGTCTAGATGTGAAGCTTTGAACTGTTGAAATGAACTATATTTTCAACATACTCAATGAATGTAGTGTTGG
>ML815560.1:90455-104224 GCA_009831015.1 Picea engelmannii
ATTTCCATGAAATATGACCATTACACGGGGGAGGTGGTTTTGAAACAGATGTGACCAAATAGAGACTATAGTTTTCCGAGGAGGAACAACCTACGGCTACACACATGTTGGAGTTAATCCAGGGAACATTTAGGAAATCATCACGGGATTTAGTCCCATATTTCATAGTGAGGTATTGATCCTCAATCATATGGATGTACTCATCCAAAACTTTCAAGGTTTTATTCTCCGAGGGGATGCCAAGAAGTCTCTGAGTGCATCTTTGAACTTTCGGTGAACACCAAATTTTTCGGCCTACCAACAGATCATCGGAGTACTCGAAAATGTCCTCCTCCATGCCGATCAGGTTGGGCATGCACGGACACATGCTAAATGATCCCTATGCCAACTGGTAAGGAGTACACCAATTTCATCTTCCATTATCGTGCTCTCGGGAGTGTCCAAATTCAGGTGGGGGAGGCAATCGAACATCCTGTGGAAACCCTAACCGCATACCTCAATTCCATGCTCTTTGATATATATATATATATATATATATATATATATATATATATATATATATATATATAGATATAGATATAGATATAGATATGTTTGTGTGTGTGTGTCCATTGGATGTATATTGGGTGGTTGGGAGGAATGGTTGCTATCCTCCTCACCCAGGTTCAATTCCTTGTAAGTGACATGTGATGCCCTTAATGGGTCTATAAAACACTCTTGTTGTTGATTATGTTTCTCTTATTTTTTAGCAATCAATATCCCGCCAATATTGGCCTCCCCATGTCTACATCTTCCACCAAGCATGTGATCCAAACCATCCATCCCTTCACCAAGGTCAAACATTTTTGTTCGTAATCAAGAATAGGGGTGAAATGTTCCTTTGTCCATATTTTCATGGAGTCACCAGTCATTCTCTTGTTAGCGAAGTAGCCAACCAGTGATAACTTTCCATGAGGTAAATTTAATTGAGCTTCACCCCATTACCTAAGACCAAGTTTACATCCTATGCTTTCCTTTTTACACATTTTTGGTTGTGGCGATTCTCCTCCATGGAATCCAAATTTGGGCTTACAGATGAGTGTGTTGGGGTTGGGTTTTCAACACACCCACTCATGAGATCAGTGGCTAAAAATTTCCCTATGAAACCCTCCTTCGCAAAAACCAGCAAGTTTTCTTCCTTCTCAAGGTTGCTCAGGTTTTATGAAAACCCCAGGATGGGAAAATCTTGGGTTGCATAATGGGGAGAAGGCCTTTTTTATTTCCATGAAAGATGACCATTCCAAGGGGGGAGATGGTTCTAAAACAGACATGACCAAATAGAGACTATAGTTTTCTGAGGAGGGACAGCCTATGGCTACACGCATGTTGGAGTTAAGCCATGGTACATTTAGGGCATCATCAGGGGATTTAGTCCCATATTTCATACTGAGGTATTGATCCTTAATCATACTAATGTACTCATCCAAAAAATTCAAGGTTTTCTCCTCCAAGGGGACGTCAATAATTCTCCGAGTGCAGCCCCAAAATTCTGGTGAACACCAATTTTTTCAGCTTGCCAGCAGATCATCGGAGTAGTCGAAAATTTCCTCCTCCATGCCAATCAGGCTAGGCATGGATGGACACATGCTAATTATCCCTCTTCCAACTTGTGAGGATTCCACCAATTTCTTGTTTCATTGTCGTTCTCTCAGGAGTGTCTAAAGTCAGGTGGGCCAGGAGGTAATCGAACGTCCTGTGGAAACCCTAACTACATACTAAATCACATGGTTTTTTATATGTGTGTGTGTGTGTGTCCATTGGATGTAGCTTGGGTGGTTGGAAGGAATGGTTGTTAACCTCCCCACCCAGGTTCAATTCCTTGTAAGTGACATGTGATGTGCTTAATGGGTCTATAAGATACTCTTGTTGTTGAGTATGTTGCTCTTCTTGTTGAGAAATCAATATCCCGCCAATCTTGGCCTCCCCATGTTCTATCTCGTATTTAAGAGGGTTTTACGTGGATGTAGCGAGACACTATTCTTTCATGTCATGAACTACTCTTCTTGTTGAGCAATCAAAATCCCTCCAATCTTGGCCTCCCCATGTTCTCTCGCGTATTTCGGTGGGATTTCGATGGACATAGCGAGATACTAGTCTTTGGTGTCGTGAACCACATGTGTGTGTGTGTGTGTTAGTTCTGGAAAATGGAGTTGCTCAAATCCAAATTTATGGAGACTCTTTGTTTGTGATTCAATGGATAAAAGGAAAATCCAATTTTTGCAAGTTTAAACTATAACCTATTTTTCATGACATCCTACTTCTAAAATTAGTCTTCTCTCACATTTATTTTACGCATGTATAAAAGGACATGAACTCTGAAGAAGACAAACAATATAAGGATGGATTTGCACTAGAAAATGAGATCTGGAAAATCATTGATAGCACTCATGCAAATTCCTTTGAATATATCCATGCTCCCTGGTTCTAGTTTTCTTCTTATTACTTTATAGCTCTATGATTGGGATCTCTCCATGGAAACTTTGACTGAGTACCTTTAGGAAGATGGGGAGAAATTTTCCAGAGTATAAATATGACCATACTTTTTTGAAAATTTGACAAGATTTCTAAATGATGTTTTCATGGGTACATATTATAGTTTAGGAGACTTTTTTAGAGAAAATTTTGGATATTCAGGTAACAATGTTTTAACTAAAGATATAGACCGTTACAAGTGGAATTGAATGCTACTCAACATCTATCACTATAATTTTATTTATATAAATAAAATTGCTACATTTTTTCTTGTGGATATATATGTATATATGTACAATTTGAGTGGGCCTAATGGTTATGAATATGTGTTTCCTTCTCAGAGGTCATAGGTTCAAATCCAAAGGGGGGTAGGGTATGTACACCTTCGTAGACTTTAGCATTCAAATTGTTGCATTAATGAGATCCCTTGTCCCACAAACAAGGGGGTCTCATACACCAATTTAGTGTTTAGCTTGGTCGTGACCTTAAAATTACATTATTATTATTATTGTATAATTGTTCCAACTCTATATATGCATTAGATAATATAAAAGTATATCTTTTATATCAATGTTTTTAACTAGTTAATGTTTCTAACTTTGTTTTTATTTATTAATAAGTAACTATATATTTATATCTTATTTATTTATTAGTAAGTAACTATATATTATATATAAGAGTAAGTTTTGATATTAGTATATTTATTTATTAATACTACCTATATATGTATATCTATATTAGAGGAAATTATAATTTTATCATATGTATCATACTTTAATTTATTATGTATTTATTATTTAGAATTATAAATCTTAATCTAGCTAGCTTTAAATAATAATAATTTGAGGGCATCTTTCATCTCATTTTATCAATTCTCAATCTAAATACAATTACAATTTATGTTAATTAATTAAATAAAGTTAGTTTCTTTTTATTGTTTATTTTATGATTCTGATGACAGAGAAAATTAGTGTAGTCTAAAATGTTGATGAAATTAATGTTAATGTGATGTATCCAAAAAGTTCTCTTTTATTCAATATTTCCCTCATCTTTGTTTATAATGGACAATGTCCCTACTAAAATTGTGATTTTTTTGCTTGAAATTATCCTTCAACTTTAGTTATCTTTCACTAAAGTTGGGGGCCAAATTGTATATTATGAAAATTTAAATGATCAATAAAATAGCAATTGTTGGTTGTGATATGAGAGGGATGAAGATGATGGGGGGTTATGATTAAAAAATAGAGAGGAATCCAAGGGGGATTTATTCATGGGTATTAATCCAACCCACTTTTCATGAATTATTATCATGGTGTATAACCTTCTATTTGTTGTTGAGTGCTCCCAAAGCCAATCATTAAACCCATGTAAGAGGGTGGGTGTGAGGATTCATTTCCCATAGTTATTGGGGAGAATGGAGTTGAAGTACAATCATCTTTGGGAAGAGTGTGAGTCAAGTAAGCAAGGAAAGGAGAAGGAAATTTGTATGCAAAAAGTAGATAGTTTTTACATGCAGATTTTGGGCAACAAGAGAGAAGTTGAGTGTTGGGAAGAGCACCATCCATGATATGTTTGAAGGAAGCCATTGTTTGGTTGTGTTTTGTGTTGGAAATGTGTCTTCTGTGCCTGTAAAATAGGTTGTAATTGTGTAGTTTGTTTCTTATTGAGGAAATGGCTCAAGATCCTTGTGAAGGTTGATGTGAGCACTCCTAGAGAAGTTAAGAGTTCCTGGAAGTCCCCAACTAAGATATTTATGACCAACCGAGTGCACTGGAATCCATGAAAAACAAATGGTATATCTCAATCAACTGAGAGAGGTGAAGGGGGTACATTCCTTGGGTTGTGCAGTTTGTAGGGAAGAGAGTTGGTGGATTGGAACTATTTTTGGAGTTTGGAACCTGGGTTTGGGGTTGTTGTGTGTGGAGAGTGTACATCCAGGAGAGCCAAATCTCCTTATGGACTCATAGCCTCAGCTCAGGGGTGGCATGTTGTTGAGAGAAAATGAACAACAACACCTATGGTTGGGAGGTTCATCCTTTGTACGCAGCCAGTTGGTTACATTTTATAGAAAAATAAGTTGTATGTTGTTTTAATATGATTATTTTGTTGTGTAAATGAATATTTGAATGTTGTGTGTTGTTGTGTGCTTATTGGATGCATTCATTTATTTTGCATGTTGTTAGATGCATGGGTAAATCAAAACATTTTTTTAGTATATTTTTAATGGGCATGCTACCCCTTGGTTCATTTTATATGTGTTGGGGTCTTTTAAGTTTTCATTTCAGCGGGCTAGTTTTCCTTGCAGTGACAGGACTCGGCTTGGAAATTGGGTACATTACAGATTGAATCATCACACACGCTAGGAAATATTTGTCATACACGATACAAATTTATTGCACGCAAAACTTGTCTCAGTGAGGAGGCGACATTCATGTTAGCTAACATGATGTAGTTTCATTTAAACAATTTGTGCCTGCAATGGTTAAATATGTGTATAATTTGTAGTTGGTAAGCTACAAGAATTCAGTTACCTCAAAATTTTTGAATTTATGTATATTTTTTGCAAGTAATGTTCCTCGATTAAGCTAGGGAATGTTACAGAATGGTATCAGAGATTTTTGGTTCAAGATTGGACTTGTATGGGCCAAAGATCAGCACAAAGTTGGTAAATTTTTCATCTCATTGTTTGATTTGTGTCAAATTTGAGGAAGAAGGAAAAATCTTAGTGAAATTCCCAAATTCCTAAGAAAAATCAAGTTGAAATTGCACTCATAATGGTTGTTTTGGAGGGGTTATTTCAACTTCCAAGCAACTGAATTTGTCTTAAACGTGAAATTCAAGCATATTCATGATGGTTCTGATGGTCACGAGCTGGAAAATAAGGAAAACTAGCTAAGCGAAGAAATAATTTTTGTGCACTAAATAATGGCATTGTGTGGTGTGCAAAATTGGTATTGGACGCACTGAATGTTGGTGCGAGATATAAAAAAATTGTGTGCACTGGATATTGGTGTATGGTATAAAATTTTGGGCATACTGAATATTGGTGCATGGTATAAAATTCATGCACACTGAATATTGGTGTGCGGTATAAAAAGTCACACGCAATGAATATTGGTGAATGGTATAAAAGTCGTGTGCACTAAATATTGGGATGTGGTGTAAAAAGTTGTGTGCATTGAATATTGGTGTGTGATATGAAAGTTGTGCACATTGAATATTGGTACGTGGTATAAAAAATTGTGCTCATTGGATATTGGTGCGCGGTATAAAAGTCACACACTCTAAATGTTGGTGTGTCGTATAAAAAATTATGTACACTGAATATTGGTGTGCAATATAAAATTTGCACGCACTGAATATTGGCATGTGGTATAAAAAGTTGTGTACTGAATATGGGTGCATGATATAAAAGTTGTGCACATTGAATATTGGTGTGTAGTATAAAAAGTTGTGTGCACTGGATATTGGTGTGTGGTATAAAAGTAGCACACACTGGATATTGGTGCGTTGTATAAAAGTTGCATGCACTGAATATGGGTGTTTGGTATAAAAGTTGTGCACATTGGATAATGGTGCTCGGTATAAAAATTTGTGTGCGCTGAATATTAGTGCGCGGTATAAAATCTAGGCGCACTAAATATTGATGTGCAATATAAAAGTTGTATGCATTGAATATTGGTGTGCAAATAATAGTTGTGTGCACTAAAGATTGGTGTGTGGCATTAAAGTTATGCAGATTGCATATTCGGGCACGGTGTAAAAGTTGTGTGCACTAAATATGGGTGTGTGGTGTGTGTGTTAAATATTGGTGCTACGCATTGTGGAACTAGTACATGTTGAATATTGGTGCTTAATACAATATTGGTGTGTGTGCAGGCTTTGAAAGGAGAGAAAGAGAAAAGAAGAAACAAAGAAGAGAAGAGAAAAGAGAAGGAGAAATAACCCTTTTTACAAAAAAATAAAAGTTTGGAGCCCAAAACTTGTTTTGAGCATAACAAGAGCAGTTTAACTTGGATTTGGATGAATTTTTAGGTTTTTTTCCATAGTGACAATGGATACAAGAATTCCAATGAGGGCCATCAACTAATTCTACTTCCAGTCTCTGAAAAACATGAAATATTGACATTTGTAGGTGTGAGTCGTGCTTGGTAACCGGGGCCCAAAAAAGGGTGAAAATTGTATAGAAAATTCAAAACCATGCATGAAGATACCCATTTGGCCTCCTAGTAGAATTCAAAGGGAGTTAGTGTGGAGATGTCGAAATAGAGGTAAATATAGTATTTTTGGGCGTGTTATGGGGATTTTTGAAAACTTAGGAGGAAGAAAAGGGACCCTAATTCACCTATCCATAAAATTTTATTTACTCGACATTTTGTATACTAATCAAGCTAGATAACTTTGGTATAATGAAATTTTCCCAAAAGTGTGCAGTTTAGGAGATATCCAGTTTTTCTAAAAATTCTAAGTCTGGAAAAAAGGGGTGAAAAAGGACAAAGTTGTCATTTCCAAATTGTTTCATATTTTGACTGGAGCACTAGATTGACAATTTGAAAGTTATTGTAGATTACATGTTATCAATATTATCTATGTCTCACACAAATTTTTCCTTTGTTCTTAATAGATTTACCTCTATAGGTGGCAAAAGTTGGTGTTTGAGATCATGTTGCACTTGGGAGAAGGTGTGAAAGAGGGGTGAATTAACACTATTCAATTTTCTATAACTTTCTACTCAATGCTTAGAATTAAACAAGAAAGTGGTCATTGGAAATATATTGGATAGGAGAATCCAACTATCCACCCATAATTTAGTTTTGATCCAAATAATTCTCAAGGAATCAAAAGGAAAGTTATTTATGGACTTGAAGGACCCCATTGAGAAAAATGGGAATTTCAAGAAGCCATAATTGTTGGCTCATAAATCAAATTGAAGCATGAGTATGGTCTTTGGAAAGGTAAAGGAAAAGATGATAGAAATAGTAGGTTACCCTAGGAGGCATTTGGTTGTGTTATAAGTCTATGGGAAAAAAGGGCCACTGGACTCTATGAGCCATACAATTGCTCAATGTGAAAGTTTTCCAAAACAAGTCAATTTTGGGAAAACATTTCTATACGTTAAAGGTACATGCCAAAGGTGAATATTGGTTCAAAATAAGAGTATTTATGCCTATTATATTTCCTCATCAGTGGTGTAGAGGCACCTTTGTAAGCGCATCCCTTTGGAAATAAAATAGGTTGAGCTTAATAGCAGGACGTTGTTAATAAGCAGAGAGTGTTGTGTGAAGGTGCTATTAGCAAGAGGATAAGTTTCCATAAATGAATATTGTCTGGGTATATTCCATAGTAATACCAAGGTCCATTGGACAAGGAAGAAGGTCAATTATGGTGTAGTTGGATGAGGTCACAAAGGGCTGTAGATCCGGTATTGAAAGGTTGACAAAGGACTCAGAATATCATAGATAGATTAATATCTGATTGCTAAAGAGTCGGAATTGATTGGAAAGGATAATCAATAGAGATGCTCGCATGAACATAAATTTGGTAGGTAAAGAAATACATTTTCATGAATATGGAGTTAATGAGGACTTTATAGCCTTGAAGGTAGAGGTGTGGTGAAGGTGGAAAAGTTTGTTGCAAAAGAAAAGAAAGAGTCTCATGAGGTGAGGTGTGACTCATGGAGTGGATGAGTCACGTCTATGTGAAATCATAGGAATACAATAAGAAGGAATGGTTAATCCATGGCTTAGCTACTTGCATATAAAAATACCCAAAACAATAAATCCACTTATGTTATTAGAGTGTGCAATGAAATCCTGGTACAGGTGAAAGGAAGGATGGAATAATGAAGGTTCATTTTCACTTCTAAGTATCAATGGAAAATACAACATTTAATTGGAAGCAGTTTAGTCTTGAGAAGATGAATAGGATTTTGTAAGAAAATTTCTATATTGCTAAAGGGTTAAGTAGGTTAGAAAATATTGCAGTGTTAGAAGGTGGAATGATAAAAATTACATCATTCCAATGTGCATGAAGAGTTCCAATAGGGTAAAGTTGGGGCATGTTTTCCTGAGAGGGGGCAGTTACCAATAAGGCATATTGGATGGAAATGCTTAATAGTCAAGTTGGACTTGAATAGAAGATGCTTAGGAAGAAGAATCAATGGTGCATAGATGAGTACAATGGAAGTACAATGCAGCAAGGATCTACAGGAATTCAAGGACAACCATCTACAACAACAACAACAAAAATAAAAATAGAGATGAAATAATTATGCATTGGAGTGCATAATGGAAGTGATGCATCATGCATATAAGAATGATAGAATGCAAGTGCATGAAGTGGACATTGAAAATATCTAATTCTTAACACATATTGATGTGTGCTTATGCATATGGACATGCCTTGACATGTATATAGAATGAGTGTAGACTAAGAGTAGTCTGTTGATATAATACATGAATGACCAATGGTGTGATATTGAATAAGAATAATGATGGATTGTGTATCCAAGAACTTGTTTATAGCATGGTTGAAGATGTTGATGATGTTGTTTCATATGATAGCCATCCATGTGAAAAATGAATGAGGATGGTAAGATGCTAATAAATAGGTCAATGAAGGGAGCTTACAATATGCCAAAACGATATAAGTTGGTCAGGTAGCATCAATTATGGCAATAAAATCCATGCAAGTATGCATTTGGTGTTGTTATGATGCATAAATGTTGAAGAAAATTGAGTTAAGAATTCCTTCAGCTAGATTTTCAAATATTTAAAATTGATGTAAAGGCTAAGGGACTTAAGTATACAAAACTTATCAATGCTTGAATGCATTTATGATAAATTTATTTGCATAGTATGCTATGTTGGTTATGAGATCATAATCAAGTTAATTCATGATACATTACTCCTATTGCAGCAATGAATTCCATTATAGTGGCCATGTGTGAGGCCATGATGTGGTTGGAAATAAAAGGGATATAGCACCCTATAAGTGCATAATGGTTTTCCCTATTTAATTGATGTTTGGACTGCAACCTCTTTGCCAACACAAGAGAGCACTAAGGGATCATATTCCTAGTGTTTTGTATGGGTTGAAGAGGAAGGTATCCAAATAATCGAGGAAGTAATTGGGGAAGAGCTTTGGATGATTTTTTGAGGCGTTGGACACACCTTCCAACTCACATGGTAGAATACATGACATGAACATATGGTACTCCAAGGCCAATGCAAGGCTGCATTGTGTAGATGTGACCATGGGTATGGGCACATTGGTTTTATTTATGGGTAATGTTTGATTGCATTATGGAAATCTTGGTGTGATGATAATGAATGTACAACAAATGCTAGTTTCATTTTAGATAATATCATTAATGGTTGAATGTCATTTTTAACATGAATAATGGTTGGAAATGATTGAATTGATGGTAAAATACAATTTTGATATCATTTCAAGAACTGTTGAAAATGTGCATGAGTACTAACAATATGTTGGGATGAGTTAAAATTGAGAAAATTGCAAGGAGAATGGTCTTGGATATGGCATAGATGTAATCCCATAAATATGACTAATGCATGTTGTTTCACGAGCCAAACATAATGAATAGAAAACATGTGCATGAAATCTTATTTTCCTATATAAAACAGATTTGAGAAATTATTAATTGCAAATTGTTATGATATGCTAGCAGTTTGTTTGGTTGAGTGAAAATTAAGAAAATTGAAGTGATAATTGTCTTGGATATGGCAAGGATGTAAGCCCATAAAGAATATGGATGTTATTGTGCAATACAAACATAATTAGCAGGAAGCTCATGCTTGGAAAAAAAAATCTTGTAAAAAATAGATTTGAAAATTTATAAATGAAAATTGTATGATGATGTCTCATATTGACTGTATGCATATGATGAAAATGGGATTATTTCCATAGGTCACAGGTTGCTAGTAGAATTCTAGCAGTGATTTGGCATACGCCTACACAAGAACACCTTAGAAAATGAAGGATCGTCTAAGGAACTGTATAACGGTGAAAGGGATGTCTAATTCTAAGGGGTGAGTAAAGAAAGGAAGACAAAAATAAACTCCAAAAGAAAAGATAAGAAGCAAGTTGTCAGACTTACGGAAGAACCAGGTTGTCAGGAATGAAGAGTGAACTCCTATGTGGGAGTTTCACTATTGGAGAATTAGGTTGTCAGGCCTAAAGAGTGAAATCTTGCATGAGTTTCACTACAACAGAAAGGTTGTTTTGGTTATTTTATTGATAGTTCTTCCTAGAAGTGAGTCCCTTGAGTTCCCATTAGTGAGATTCATGGTCACCTGTGCCTGAAACACCCTGATAAATGAATGGTGTAGCCTAATGGACTGAGAGCATTGAAGGGGCTACATTCCTTGGGACAACCATGAAAAAAGAATAATACAACCCAATGGACTAAGAGTAGTGAATGGGGTACATTCCTTGGTTTGAGAAGGTTGAAAGGAAGAGAGCTTGTGGAAATCGAGATAGCTATAGGAGAATGCCATTGGATTATGTCTCCATGTTTTGGGGTCAGAGTTCCTATGTATCTATGTTTTGGGGTCAGAATGCCTATTTTTTTATGGTTTTGAGGCTGGAGCACCTATGTATTTAGAATTAGGCTAGAATGCCTATGTGATGTTGATTAAAGGTTGGAGAGCCTAGCATTGTAATTGTATGCACACCGTAGGGTGTTGTGCACTAAGGATAGTGAAAAAATAAGGGGGAGGGAAATGTAACATCCCCAGTTTTAGTCCCCACAAATTGTAATGTAATTGTATAAATGTAATTAGGATGGTGAGTCAAGATGATTGGGGAAAAGAGCCCATATTGATTAATATGGTTGGGGTCCAAATTGTATATTATGAACATTGAAATGATTAATAAAATAATAATCATTGGCTATGATACAATAGGATGAAAATGATGGGGTTTATGATACCACAAAAGATAGGGACCCAAGGGGGATTTATTCATGGGATCCAACCCACTTTTCTTGAATTATTGTCATTATGTATAACCTTCTATTTTTTGTTGAGTGTTCCCAAAGTCAATCATTAAACTCATGTAAGAGGGTGGGTGTAAGTAGTCACATCCCATAGTTATTGGGGAGCATGGAGTTGAAGTACAATCATCTTTGGAAAGAGTGTGAGTCAAGTAAGCAAGGGAAGGAGAAGGAAAATTGTGTGTAGAAAGTAGATAGTTTTTACATGCGAATTTTGGGCAGAAAGAGATGAGTCAAGTGCTAGGAAGAGAAATAGTCATGCTATGCTTAAAGGAAACCATTTTTTGGTTGTATTTTATGTTGGAAATGTGGCATGTGTGCCTATAAAATAAGTTGAAATCTTGTAGTACATTTCTTGTTGAGTAAATGGATCAAAATCCTTGTGAAGGATGTTGTGAGCACTCTTAGAGAAACTGAGAGTTCCTAGAAGTCCCCAACTGAGAGATTCTTGTCCAACCAAGTGCACTGGAAGCCCTAATAAATGAATGGTAAATCCTAATGGATTGAGAGTGGTGGCACATCCCAATGGATTGAGAGTGGTGAAGAGGGTACATTCCTTGGGTAATACAGTTTATGGGGAAGAGAGTTAGTGGATTGGAACTATTGTAGGAGTTTGGAACCTTGCTTTGGGGTTTTTGTGTGTGGAGAGTGTACAGCCAGGAGGGCTAAATCTCCTTGTGGACTCATAGCCTCAGCTTGGGGGTGGCCTACTGTTGAGATAAAATGAACAACAACACCTATGGCTGGGAGGTTCATCCTTCGTACGCATTCAGTTGGTTACATTTTATAAAAAGATAAGTGAACTATGTTGTGTTATTACGATTATTCCACTCTGTAAATGAATATTTGAATGTTTTGTGTTGTTGTGTGCTTATTGGATGCATTCATGTCTTATGTATGTTGTTAGATGCAAGGTTAAATCAATGTATTATTTTATTGTAATTTTTATGGACTTGCTACCCCTTGGTTCATTTTATATGTGTTGGGGCATTTTAAGTTTTCATTTCAATAGGTTAGTTGTCCTTGCAATGACAGGACTCAACTTGGAAGCTAGGTTCATTACAAATTGCATCGTCGTGTGCATTGGGAAATACTTGTCGTGCACGATACAAGGTTGTTGCATGCACAAATTGTCTCAGTGAGGAGAAGACATTCATGTTAGATATCATGATGTAGTTGCATTTAAATAATTGGTTTCTATAATGGTTAAATATGTGTATAATTTGTAGCTGGTAAGCTACAAGAATTTATTTACCTCAAAATTTTCAAATTTATGTGTATTTTTTGCAAGTAATGTTCCTCGGCTAAGTTGGGACGTTACATACATGTTGAAATCTCATTTTGGAGGTTAAGGATACTTATGTAGCCTCATGTAGGAAACCTTTGGTTATTATCTGTGCTTTCGTGATCATTTTGTTGTAGGTGGAGTCTCTTGTAAAATACCATAGAAGCTCGTGACATGAAATGGTTGTAGGTTGACTCTCCTATAGAGTCTTGTAGAAATGGGATATAGGTTGAATCTCTTGTAGACTCCTATGGAAATATCATATAGCTTGCCTATATGTGGACACTTGTGTAATTCATGCAGAAGTGTTTGTGTAGGCTACCTATAGGTGAACACTTCTATAAAGTCATGTAGAAGTGTTTGCATGAGCCAAGAAGTGTTTTTATGAGTGGTGGAAATTCGATAGGAAAGAAGTAATGTCTAAATGGGATATGGTAGAGTGGATACAAGTTTTCATGAATGGATGTAGGTAATGGATGTAAGTGAATAGGTGTATGAAATAAATAGATGTAGGGATTGAATGGATAGGATGAAAGTAGGAGTGTATGAAATTTTTAGATTTTAATGTGCATGTAGAAGAAGGAAGTAATATGTGAATGGGATATGGTAGAGTGGATATAGGTTTTCATGAATGGATGTAGGTAATGGATGTAAGTGAATATATGTATGAAATAAATGGATGGAAATAAATAGATGTAGGGAATGAATGCATATGGTGAAAGTAGGAGTGTATGAAATGTTTATATTTTAATGTGAATGTAGAGAAAAGGTTGTGTAATTTGAAAATTATACTCACTTTTTATTGGTGTATCGATGCATAAGGTAGGAATAGTTTCTTGATTGATTTTATATACCTTAATATGCTTGGATTATAAATAGAATACTTTGTCTAGATGTGAAGCTTTGAACTGTTGAAATGAACTATATTTTCAACATACTCAATGAATGTAGTGTTGG
>ML815561.1:0-15218 GCA_009831015.1 Picea engelmannii
ATCACCTAGGTTGCAATATTAGTATCCTTGACTAGCTCCCAACTAGTTCTAGGTCTACCTTGTTGGAATTTAACTAATGAAAGTTACAAGCTAGTTTACCTGAGTAGCCTCTAGATAGACCTCAATCTACCTTATTGGTCTCAAACCAATCAAGGGTGTGATACCCCACATTATAATATACATGACCTTCCTTCTAGGCCCTTCTTTATCCAAGAACCTTCTATCATATCGTGACAACATTAAGTTGTTGCAAGTTCTCCTTTTTTAATATAACCAAACAAGGAAATTCTAAGTACAATGAAACACTTACATGAATATTTGAATATCACCACTTGACATGGCATGCTCTATTAGGGTCCTACCCTAATCCCCTTACTTAGATACTTTATTCATTTATAAGACCATCTTCCTTAAATGAGACCCATTAAATAGTTAGTTAATAGTCACTTATTGCAAAAAGGGTTATATTTATTAATAAGGCCCAAATTAGTTAGTCGACTCTCATTATAAGTGGGGTTGTAGGTAGTTAAGATTCTCTATTGAGAGCTATATATTGAGTAGAATGTTATTTAATGTTTTGTCAAGAATTGTTATAGTATTTCGAGCATTTGTCTTGGAGGTTGCCTCCTTGAAGAGACAAATGAACATAACTCTATTTTTTTATTATCAAATAGATATTTCTTAGGGTTTATCTCTCTTTTTTCTTATCTTCTTGGGTTTTGCAGTACATTTTATGAGTTTACTCTAATTTTTTGGGTTAAGTATGCTACAAGTGGTATTAGATCTCTTTGTTGGGGATGAAGTGGGAGAATTTCCGATCACAATGTGGGAATTTTTTCTTCTTCTTTTTTGCTAACTTTTTATGGAAAAAAAGGACATCAACATTCAAGTCGATTTTTGAAACTTTGTGTGTATAATTTAGAGAATCCAACCAAAATATGAATTCCTCTCGAAAAAATACTTAATTTCAAAAAAATAATCATCCAAAACGGAGTCCAGGAAGTGGAGATATTGTTGATTTAAAATTAGTTTTTTTTTTTGGGTTTTTTTTTTCGATGTTGTGTTGCAAATTTAGTAAATTGGATATCTTTTGATAGAGTGCATATATTTAAATCAAACCAATTCCAGTAGATCCATAGAAGTCGTGGAATTTCATAATTGAGGTCATAATAGCCAATCTGAGAAGTATAGTAGAAGTTGTGACAATTTTACATTTTTGGCCGCAAACCCTACCTTGAACCACTACGTTTTTTTTTTCTAGAAGTTTTAAGAGTTTTTTCTTGGGCTAGCGAGCTCCTCAATTTTGGAATTTTTTTTAGAGACATGTTCTGACATCTTTAAATAACATAGTGATCTATCATTCAGTGGGTAAAACTATGGTTTGAGAAGGATACACCCAGGAAATACAAGTGAAATCACATTGTTGGAAACCCTTGTAACCCCTGTTGGTACCCCTTCGAGTAGTACCACATCATACAATACTTGTATATGAAATTTCACTTCCATGTAATATCCTTAGGTATATAGGAAGTCCCCTAGGTATACTTGAAACTAGCTTTAGATAAACCAATCGCCCATCTTGTTACTATGGTACACCGAGAACAACACTCGAGGAGATCACTCTCTAGTATTTGGGTAGTCGAGTAGTGCAATGGAGGGCACGATTGAGCTTTCTTAGTTAGTTCCCTGATATATTGGGTCGATTACTATTGTTGGACCCTGGACGTATATCAAAGAGTTATATCACCTAACACTCCCTTGTCCCTAAGACCTAGTAACATTTTTCAGTGAGTTCACCAATGAAGGTTACCTATAAACCACCTCATACTTCCAGGAACAACATTAAAACCCGCTCTACTACATGCAAGTTGCACTTAGTGGAAGATCGACTAAAGAAAATTCAGGATGCCATGAATAGATTGGATGAGAAGTTGGATAAGAAGTTTGACAACTTCGAAAAGATGTTGATTGAGAAGTTGTTGGGTATGTTATCTCAGGGCATATAAGAGGAAAACCATTGGAATGAACAATGCATTGAACCACACCATGAAGAAACTTCTAAATTAGGACTATTTATCCACCCATAACCCCCATGGAGTTCTCCCAACAATAGATCAATGGATAATAACATATGGCATTATTTTATTGAGATGGACCTGAACAATTTTGATGGTTTTGACCGGTCATGATGGGTCACCCAGATAAAACATTACTTCAGTGTCCAGGGAATTACTAGTGACATGATGAAACTCAGGGTGGGGGTCCTATATCTAGATCCAAAGTGATGGAAATAGTGGGTCTGGCATACAAAATTCTATCTGAGATACATCACTTGGAGTCAGTTTTTTTAAAACTATCCATGCATGTTTCGAGAGAGATAGTCATTATTTGGTGTGGCTTACCAAGTGACGCTAAACAGGATTAGTCATAGACTTTGTGGCAGCCTTTGAGCAATCAACCATTTGTATATATAACTTAACATATTCTTTCTATAAAGAATGTTTCATTAGTGGTCCCAAGGAGGATATTGGAGCACAAGTCAGAGTGTAGAGTTATGATACATGGTTGGAAGCGACTTAGAGGGACCTAGAAGTAGAGACAATGATCAATGCACAAACAAAAAAACAACATTCATTCTGTTGAAGTTTTACTTATACAACTAGCAGTTACAGTTCTTCTTTATTATTATAATCATTTAGCACATTAGTTGCATAAATAAGATCACTAAAAGAGAGGCAATCATAGAAACAATAGAGACACACATTTTATCCTGGGAAACCCTCACGGGGGAAAAAACCCAGAAAAAACTTCCTCAATATAGATAGACTAAAGAACGAACAAAAGATCCTCCTCTACTCCTTCACTAGGAAGGGTAGCGCACCACTTGATCAAGAAATACTAAGAGATAGACCAAACACCCTCCTTGATGTCACCCTTAGCTGCAGTAGCAGTTCTTCCAAGACTTGTAAACTTATTCATAGTTGCAGAGCTAGTGTGGTGTGTGTTCAAATGAGCTCCATCCTCACATATAAATATAAGTTATGAGGTGGAAATAGGGTTGTGACTCTTCACTGGTGGGCCAAATTTACCTAGGAATGGCTAAAACAACTTTACAAATACTGGGGGCCGACTTTACAAATACCACCATGAAAATACACAAATACATATTGCCCTGACTTAACCAATCCACAAACGTGGATTTGATCTATACAATAATGACTCAAATGTAAGTAGAATATTCTTCGAAGTTACAATAATTCAACAATCCCCCTTAACAAGAAGGGTATTCTACCGAAAACATTAATAAAAACTGTCTGGACTCAATACATCATCAAGAGGAGGGGACATCATCATCAACATCGGGAACATTGTCGGTCATATATATAGGTCATCGAAAGCTTTTCTCATCATCAACATCAATAGAAACTGAACATCATCATCATCTGCAATGTGACGTTGGAGTAACATCATCATCATCAACAACATGAAGATGGAACATCAACATCAACAACAACATGGAGCTGGAATAACATCATCATCATCATCAACATGAAGATGGAACATCAACATCAACATGAAGATGGAACATCAACATCATCAACAACATGAAGTTGGAATAACATCATCATCAACAACAACATGAACCTAGAACATCAACATATATATGTGGCAACAGAATGAGGCAAGTGCATCATCAACAATATTTGTGGTACTTTGACAGACCATCCTTACCGGACCTTCGAGATCTGCCCAAGAATCATAATATTCCCTAGGATATAGAATCCCAAATGAGCTACCACATAGTGCTCTGACAGATCGTCCTTACTGGAACTTTGGGATCTGCCCAAGAATCATATGATTCCTTGGGATATAAAATCCTAACTGAGATACCACGTGGTACTCTGACAGACCGTCCTTACCGGACCTTCGGGATCTGCCCAGGAATCATAAGATTCCCTAGGATATAAAATCCTAACTGAGCTACCATTACTGAACACAACTGGCATATACATGCACTGGTACTCTGACAGACCGTCCTTACCGGACTTTCGGGATCTGCCTAGGGATGATCAGTCCCCTAGGATATAAAATCCTAATTGAGCTACCTGTTGTTGGTTAGGATACCATAGTATCATCAACATCACTCCCCCTTTCGAGGGAGGTCCTTTCATACTACACCAACCTTGTCTCGGAAGTACTCAAACTTCACATGAGACAGAGGCTTAGTCAACACATATGCAACCTGCTCATCTGTGCCAACATATTGGAGCTTTACAACTCCCTTCTGCACCATGTCACGAATGTAGTGATACCGGATCTCTATGTTCTTTGTCTTATCATGGAATACTGGGTTCTATGTCATCTTTATGAAACTCTGGTTATCACATAGAATCATGGTATATTCCATATCCCGATCGAACAGACCTGTCAACAACTTCTGAATCCATATGGATTCACAACTGGAAGAACATGTTGCAATGTACTTCGCTTATGCCGTGTTGAGAGAAATAATGGATTACTTCCTTCTTTGCCACAAAGTCATGGCTGACCCCAAACTGAAACAACATCTTCAAGTGATTTTTTTTGTTTGGTCTAAAGCACTTCCAACCCAATTTGAATCAGTATATCCATACAATATGAAGTCACAGTCTCCAGTATAACAAAGACCATAGTCCAATGTACCCTTAAGGTATCTCATCACATGCTTTGCAGCTACAAGGTGAACACGTCTGGGCTCCATTAGATACTGACTCAAGTTGTTCACAAAAAAACATATATCTGGGCTGGTATTCGTTAGATACATCAACAAACAAATAGTATGTCTATATAGAGTAACATCAACTAACTCTGACGAAGTATCAACCAGGAGCTTCAAATTTGTCTCCATGGGTGTGGCCATGGCTTTACATTCCAAAATGTCAAACTTCTTCAGTATTTCAACTACATACTCCCCTTGGTTAAGGAATATCTTCTTTGGGCTCTGCCAAACTTCAAGACCTAAGAAATAATTCATCGGGCCTAGGTATTTCATCTCAAATTCTGCAACGAGATTCATTTTTCAATATTGTGAAGAGATTTTCTTCTCTTGTCAAGAATACGTCATCCACATATAGCAGCAATACAACTAGCTCACCATTCATAACCTTGGATTAAATATTAGAATCAACTTTACTCTTGGTAAAGCCCAAGCTCATCAGAAAACTATCAATCCTACCATACCAAGCTTTTGGAGCCTGCTTCAACTTGCAGACATGAATCTTCCTGTCATGTATTTCGAAACCAAATTTTCACATCACATTGTACCAACCTGGTACACTTGCTCAGTTGCAACTCAATTTGCATAATCATGTGTTGGTTCTATGTGCTTTCTGCAAACCAATATTTGTCTCACTGCTTGAGAGTATGTCCTCTACTTTTTCTACAACTGTTCCTTCTGGAACAGGTACTCTGCACCTGCAAATTCTATTTATGAAGCTGAGAATGACTGCTCTATTCTCACTGTAGCTACTGAACTATGAGAGTAGCTCCTCTAATCCATCACGATGATAGATTCATTTTCTCCCTTTGAATCTCATACTGCATCAGCTTCTTTTAATGGATCATGGTTGTTCTATATATACTTTTTTTTTTATTACGGGAGAAAGTGTCTCGTCATAGTATTCTCCCTCTTGCTGGTAGAATCCTATGGACACAAATCAGGCTTTGTACATCTCTATACTATTATCTGCAACATGCTTTATCTGTCAGATCAATCTTGGAAGTCACCACTGACTTCCCTTATGGTCTCAAGGAAAAATCCATATCCCAGTCCTTCTAACTAGCTTCCTCCTCTGTCAAAATCCATATCAAAATATAACCTAGATGTTCATAACATCACAATAATGCCATAACAAATAGAGTCATATCAAATTAATCAAACCTGGGGTGCATTGTTCCTCTGAATGTGTTGGATTTGAGATCCTTCTGGATCTACGATTGTTGTTTAGACAAAATATCCGTTCTCCTGCAAACACATTTTAGAATAATGATACAATTTGAACATATGTAAGTACATACCTTTGACAATATTGGAAGGTAGTGGCACCATCCTCCAACAAAGACAAGCAATAAGAAACCTTTAAAACTTTAAAGGTGCTTCATCTTGTAACTTAAAGTTAGTTGGATATTTTCTAGGGTAAGGCACACTAGGACAATAAAAATCAGTCCCAACACTTCACAAAAAATTTCACTGCAACTGGTACTACAACTGGTGTTGGCACTGGAACTGGTGTTGCAAATGGAATGAAGGAACTGGCACTGCAACTGCAACTGGTACTGCAACAACAACTTAGGGTTTTATGAGGAAACCCTAATTTCTCAAACTTCAAATTTCAGAATTCTAATCCAGGGACTAGATTCACCCTCCTAGGGAGAGTTCCTAGGTGTGGTTACTTTCTCCAACGTCCTCCTCGAACAAGGAAAACGTCACACTTATGGTTATGCAGAAACCCTAATTTTACAACAGCTGCAATACTGAAACTGAATCTTGGAGAGTGTGTGTTGAAGCTAGCCACTTCTTGTAAACTGTGAGTTGGTCTCTTTCAATCCTACTTTGATGCCATGTTGAATTTTTACTTATACAACTAGCAGTTACAGTTCTTTTTTATTATTATAATCATTTAGCACATTAGATGCATAAATAATATCACTGAAAGAGAGGAAATCACATAAACAATAGAGACACACGTTTTATCCTGGGAAACCTTCATGGGGGAGAAAACCTAGCAAAACATTCCTCAATATAGATAGATGAAAGATTGAATAGAATATCCTCATCTACTCCTTCACTAGGAAGGGTAGCGCACCACTTGACCAAGAAATATTAGGAGATAGATCAAAAAACCTCCTTGACATCACCCTTAGTTGTAGTAGCAGTTCCTCCAAGACTTGCACACTTCTTCATAGTTGCAGAGCTAGTGCGGTGTGTGTCCAAATGAGCTCCATCCTCACATAAAAATACAAGTTATGAGGTGGCACTAGGGTTGTGATTCTTCACTGGTGGGGCCGAATTTACTGAGGAGTGGCTAAAACCACTTTACAAATACTAGGGGCCGACTTTACAAATACCACCATGAAAATACACAAATACATATTGACCCGACTTGACCAATCCACCAAAGTGGATTTGATCTATACAATAATGACTCAAATATAAGTAGAATACTCTTCAAAGTTACAATTATTCAACACATTCCCCACACTCATCCTCCCCAGGGTAATTCCCCAAACTCAACTCCTTCTCATCCCTTGAAAGTACAAAGGTTGTCTATAGTAGAAATGGAAAATCACCAAAAACTTGTACTCTTCTATAATTGTGATGAAAAATATGCTCTAGGTCATCGATGTAAATATTTTTTTTTCTCCAAATTGATATGACCAATCAATCCCTAACCAAAGAAATAACTACCGAAGAGACACTAGAGTTAAAGGTTGAAGACACCAACACTCGAACTTAGGCGGACATCGAACCTCCATTTCATCATGAAGAACCCCTAATCTCACTACATGCATTATCATGGATTTCGAGTCTACAAACCTTGAAACTCACATACTACATCAAGCATAGGGAAGTCGTAGTCCTATTTGACTGTGAAAATACTCACAATTTCATTCACAAGAGAGTAGAAAAAGAAACACATTATTTTGTACACCTAGTACACAACTTTCAAATCATGATCTCTAATGGAGTTATGATCAAATAAGGGGGTAGATGTGAAAATTTTAGACTTTATATGGGATACTATTAGCTCAAAACCCATCTATTTTCCATCGATATGGGTGGTTGTGATATAGTATCTAGGGAAGAATGGTTATGCATATTGGGAAAAGTCACCACATATTTCAAAGAACTCTATATGAGTTTCATTAAAGAGGTTCATGTACAAACCCTTCGAGGGATTTAGGTAGGCTTTCCTGAAATAGTCATCTCTCATCGTATGGAGAAGTTATTAAAGAAAGGCCACTCTAGAATTATTTCCCAATTTAATGCCATACAGGTTATATATAATCTGACATGATAAATCCACCTAGATTTGCAGCTGGTCCTCGACAAACATCATCAGGTCTTTGAGACACCAAAAGGTTTACCCCCTTCTCGAGGAGAGCATGACCATGGCATCCCCTTGATTCCAAGAAGTCAACCACCAAATGTATTTCCTTATCGATGCCCTTTTGCACAAAACAATGAAATAGAAAATATCATTCATGAATTGTTGGAGGCGGGGGTCATACATCCTTGTAGTGCTCCTTAACCCTTAAATGATGACATATATCTAGGTATACAGAGAATATAATTGCAAATTAACCAAGAACAAGAGACAATAAGATAGAAATTGTAAAGAGACCCTTGAATATTAATAATGCAAAGAAGAATATAATGTTCACTTGCCTCTTAAGGTGGGGCGACCTTCCACTAAGTAGAACTCAAAATACACAACACAAGACAAGATATTCTATACTCTCATATCTCTTTAAATAAATTTTACATAGAAAAAACCCTAACTACTTATGGTCACATTATTAATGGGTACCAACTACCCAGTGGGCCTTATAAAGTGGCTCTTCTTTTCATTGAATAACTATCTACTACTATATGTTGGCCTTATTCTAAGATGATAGTCGCACACAATAACTAACTAACTTTTATGTAGCCCAAAGTAGGGAGGTTAGGGTAGGACCCTAACGTGCCCCCCCCTTTCAAAACTAGTGTGGTACTCAAGGCTAAATATGAGGAAATTGTTGCAAAATCGAGATTGGTTCCCATGTTGCATCTTCAGGTGGCATGTCTTTCCATTGGATCAATACCTCGGGGATCGCGTGCTAATGTAATTGACACTTTCTAGTATCTAAAATTGTTTTCGGTTGAAGCCAGATGGAACATTCTTCATCAAGTTCTGGTAGGCTTGTTTGCACCTTTCACTTTGATCCCACAACCTTTTTTAAATTGGACATGTGAAAGACTGGATGAATCTTAGAGTGGGATGGAAGAGCTAGTTTGTAAACCACTTTTCCAATGCAATGAATGATTTCATATGATTCATAGAACTTGGGTACTAATTTTTTGAGGTGTTTTGTCTTTTAGTGATGTTTGTTTGTAGTTTTGAAGTCGAAGAAACACCATATCCCCTACTGCAAAGGATTGTTTTGAGCAATGCCATAACCAGGTTGTCCTTTAGTATGCAGAGAATGGCTTCCCTAGTATGGAGTGTATGATCCACTGCTTGAACCTTGGAAGTTCTTGGTAAGTATGAAGTGAATAACAAGGGATTTTGGCCATAAACTGCTTCAAATGGGGTCATTTTGGTAGCTTCATGATAAGAGGTATTGTACCACCGTTCCGCAAGGGAAAGCCATTGTGTCCATTGGTGCAGATTTTCAAAGGAGAAGCATCTTAAATAGGTTTCCAGACACTTGTTGACTATTTCAATTTGACCATCTATTTTGGGGTGATATGTTGTGCTCATATTTAGTTGGGTCCCTGTAGTTTAAATAGTTCCTACCAAAATTTGATAATAAAATTAGAGTCTCGGTTTGATTAAATGGAAGTGGGCATGCCATGTAGCTTAAAAAATTGATCAAGAAAGACTTGGGAAACTAAGGAGGGGGTAAATGGATGGGGTAGGGAACAAAAATGATCATACTTGGATATACGATCAACTACCACCATGATCATAGATTCATTTCCCGCCCTTGGCAGTCCCACAATAAAATTCATACTGATGTCTACGGATATGTGTGTTGGGATTGGAAGTGGTTGCAACTCCCCTAGTGTATTTATTGTCTCCCCTTTGTTTCTTTTCCATGTGTCACATGTGGCCACAAAATTCTAAATGTCATTTTTCAACCCTTCCAAAAATAATGAATGCTTAGTTCGTTCATGTGTTTTATGAAATCTAGAGTGACCACCTGTAGGTGATGAATGAAATTCCTCTAATATTATTTGTTTTAAGGATAAATTCTTTACCAAATCAATGTGTCCTCTATATTGAAATGTATATAGTTTCCATGTATACCCCATAGGAGGGTTGAGGTCATCCTAAAGTATTTGAATGAGTTGAATGGTAGTTTCATTTTTGAACCATTCATGACAGGTATCCTCAATCCAACCTGGAAACGGTAAAGATAAGGTGAACATGGATCCATCCTCAAATTGTTGAGATAAGGAATCAACGACCACATTTTATTTACCTTTCTTATAGATAATATCATAGTCATACCCTAGTATCTTGGTGGCCCACTTATGTTTCTATGGGGAGGATAACCTTTATTAAAGAAAGTACTTTATAATGTGATTGTCACGCTTGATTTGGAAACATCGCCCAATAGGTCTCTACAACATACATGATGGCCATCATTTCTTTCTCACATGTAGATTTACCCAAGGTGTGGTCACATCACTGCTTACTGTTGAATGCTAAGGGGTGTCCTTGCATCAATACTGCTCCAAGACATTGGCTTGAGGCATCACATTCCAAGAAAAATTTCTTAGTAAAATCGGGCACTATTAAGACTAGAGTTGTGCACATGGCATCTTTTAAAATTAAGAATGCATGTTTCATGACCTTATTCCAAACAAAGGCATTCTTCTTGAGTAGCGAGGTTAAATGAGATGCAAATTTCCCATAATTTTTCACAAACTTCCTATAGCACCCTATAATTTCTATGAATCCTCGCAATCTCTTCGAGGTTTTGGTATGTCACCAATATTTCATAGTTCCAACTTTCTTGGGATCAACTCGTACTCTCTCTTCGCTAACAATGTGACCCAAGTATTCAACCTATGAAACCACAAAAGCACATTTGGATCATTTAACAAATATTTGGTGGTCCTGCAGGAGTTGCAAGACTCTATCAATGTTCTTGATGTGGTATTCTCATGTCTTGTTGTAGATCAAAATACGATCAAAGAATACAAGCACACATTTGCAAAGGAAGGGCCGAAATATTTTGCTCATGAGGCTCTGGAAGGTTGATGGAGCATTGCAAAGGAAAAAAAGTTATCACTAAAAACTAATAATGACCTTCATGTGTACAAAAGTTGTCTTAGGAATGATTTCCTCTTTCATCTTGATCTGGTGGTAGCTTGAATAGAGGTCTAGTTTTGTGAAAAATTGGGCTTCATGGAGTTCATCCAAGGGGTCATAAATAACTAGAATAGTAATTTTTTCCTTTGTCATCAATTTATTGAGAGTCCGAAAATAAGGACACATGTGCCAAGTGCCTTCCTTCTTTAATACCATAACCATCATTGATGAATAAGGGCTAGTGATAGGACATATAACTCTTGCCTCCAACAATTCCTGAATGATTTTTTCAATTTCATTTTTCTGTGCAAAAGGGTTCCTATAAGGAAGCACATTGAAAGGTTGAATTCTTGAAATGAGGGGAATACCATGGTCATGTTTCCCATGTGAAGCTGGTAAGTCTCACGATGATTCAAATATTTGTTGCTGCGTAGAGAGAACCAATAGCAAATCAAGGTGAATTTCTGGTGGTGTGGTGTCGACTACTTGTATGGCATTGAATTGTGCAATAACACCCAAGTGGCCTTTTTTCAACAACTGCCCCATACAATGAGAGGTTATAATTTTAGGGGAACTGGTGGTAAGCCCCTTGAGGGTATGTTTCTTCCCTCTCTTCCCGTGTGAATCTCATGTACAATTCCTTGAAATCCATGGTAACTAGTCCTAAAGTGTGTAACCATTATACCCCAAGAACTATATCACAACCACCCATTTCAATGGCCAACATGTGATTTTTGAGATGATACTTGCCCATTTATAGTTTCAAATCTCCCCCCACATTTCATTGTGCCCCCATTGAAAATCATAAATTGAAAATTAGAGATGGGGCATACATAACAATGTGTGCCTTGTGCCACTCTCCTATGGATAAAATTGTGTGTTCTACCACTGTCAATCAACACGATCACTTTAAGGTGCTTGATGTAGCCAATTAATTTCAAGGTTTGTGGCATTAAGAAACCAGATAGGGCATGGAGAGAAATTTGGAGTTCCTTAGGAGGATTCTACAAGGGGGATTTCTCTTCCACTAAGGGGGTGGTGTCTTCCAAATATTTTTCATGAGTATCTTCAACCAAAATGTCCTCTGAGTAGTCATGTGGAGGCACATCTATTTGAAATATTTTTTTTTCTTTACATTTGTGCCCTTTGAAATATCGTTCATCACAATTATAGAAAAGGAAACAACATTAACGTTTTTCAATCTCTTCTAGAGATAACTTGTGGATGTGGATTGACTGTGAGTTAGATGGGTTGGGATTAGTTTCCTTTAGGGGGTTAGGGTGATTGTTGAATAAAGGTCTCTTAATTTGTGCATTGATCGCTATCTCAACTTCTTTGGCTTTGTCACAATCTTCCAATCATGTCTATGGGCATTGCATCATGACATGTGCTTTATTTTCATCCTTGAGACCACTGATGAAACATTCTTTAAAACAAATCAGATTGGCCCTTTTCTCAATGGAGGTTATATATTCCATAATTGTGCATATTTGGTGTAATTTTTTCAGGCATCCCAAATGGTGAGTGTTATGCTCAAAACGAGCAGAAAGTATTTACACAAAATGGGTCCATGCAATGTAGCCTTTATACGCCTTCCTATACCATTTCCACCACTGCCAATATTTATTTTGAAATATAATACCCCACATGCATTTATGTAGGTCATTAGTAATTCCATGGAGAGAGAAATAATGTTCCATTTGGTTGTTGGCAAATATTTAACAGACAACGAATGCTTGTCATTGATGGCAAGTACAACAATGAAGTTGGCATGAGTACAGGAAGTTTGCAGTCGACAGGCAAACAGAAGATAAGTTCAGGAAGGTCGAATGATCGAAGGCAACACAACTTTGATCGAGTGATCGAAGACCCGTAAAGTTCGAGAAGCATTTATGATCGTTGGATCTCATTCAAAATTCCCGAAAGAACGAGGGCCGTCAGATTAGAATATAGATAAGAAGAGCGTTGAACAGGAGGACAGATCTCAGACGTTAGATCCAAGCGTAGGACCCGACCATCGTTGGATCAAGGAGAACCTGCACAACTTTTAAAGTATAACAAGGAGAAGCGAGCGTAATCGCGATATGGGAAAACACGACTTAATCTGAGCCGTCAGATCGAGGTTGAATCTGGACCATTGGTTCCAGTCCATGTTGGAGTTTCGAGGATCACGAGTTGAATTTGTCAAAGATTATTAACATCAGAAATCCTGATATCACGATATGCAAAATCATGATGTAATCTAAGCCGTCAAATCAAGTTTTGATCTGGACCGTTGATTCCAGTTCATGTCGGATTTTCGAGGATCGCGTGTTGGAGATGTCAAAGAAACAATGCAACAAGAATGCCGAGTTCGCGATATGCAAAATTTTGATTCAATCGCAGTCGTTGAATCGAGATCAGATCTGGACCGTTGATCCGACCCCATGTCGGAGTTTCGTGAATCGAGACTTTGAAGTGACAAAAACACTGGACATCAAGGATGTCGAAATCGCGATATGCGAAATCGCGATTTAATCGCAGCCGTTGAATAGAGATCAGATCTGGACCGTTGATCTAACTCCATATCGGAGTTTCGCGAATCGCGACATGGAGAGGCAAAGAACCCAATGCAACAAGAATGCTGAAATCGTGAAATCGCGATTCAATCGTAACCATTGAATCAAGATCACATCTGGACCATCGAATCATAGGACATGTGGCAAGTGATTGAAATTTCGTTGACTTGGGGTCAACGGAACATAGTGTCGAAAATCATGAAATGAGAAATCGCGAAAGCACTTCTTGCATAGGCGCTTGGTTATGACTATAGTCATATTGGGGAAGGAGCTAGTGCAGAAAAGTTCTGTATCGAAACTTCGGAGATCGCGAAATGAAGTGTCGAGACACTCAGCACAGGATTGTCGAAATGCCAAAACCCAATTTAAAGGCAACATCAATAAAGTTCATCCAACGACGCAGATAAATTGGAATATGATCGGAAGGTTACTGTTCTCTCTCACAGTTAACCTCTCAGTTACGAATATGTTAGTGAAACAGATTCATGATTGCGAATCAGTTGGCGTTTCAGTTGTTGGGACAATTGTCTTTCTTTTGCCTAAGGAAATGTGAAGTGGAACCGCCGTGGAGCTGTGTATAAAAGAAAATGAGACAGACAACGTGAGGTTGGTTGTTCTGTATGAGAAAAGAATGAAACTGTAAGAAAAGAAAATGAGAGGATGCACGGGAGGAGATTGAGCATATGTGCAGTCTGAGATGAAATGGAGAGGAGGATGATAGAACAAATTGATGCAGAGCAGACCTGCTGAACAGAAAGAGGAAGAAATGAATTGCAGCACAGTTAGGAGATGACCAGATGTACAGAACAAATAAATATTGGTAAGAACTGATGTATCTGTGTAGTTGAATGTTTTTATGTTCATTTATGAAATAGGGAGGTTGGGAGGTGCTCGGGAGGACTGTTGTCCTCAGAGGTTCAAGTGGGAGCTTGAACACAGGAAGTTGTAGTTTCCATCTGGTTGCAGCCAGAGAAATTAGGGTGGCAGGGTGGTGCAAGGGAGAACAAGTGTTCTCTGGTATACAGGTTGGAGCCTGTGTAACTGGAAGTTGGAGCTTCCATCCAGTTGGTGCTGGAACACATAGGGAGTTGGTGCTTCCTTCTAGTGGGTGCTAGAGAAACCAGAGAGTTGGTGCTCTCAAACAAGTTGCAGCTTGTAAAACAGAGGTAGCAACCTCACATTGAGTTGGTGCTCAATTAAAGATGATGTACAGAGCTTAAAAGACTGCCTATCATTTCGAAGAAGAAGAGGTTTTCTCCCTTTATGGGTTTCCTCGTGAAAATCTGTCTCTGTGTATACCTTGTGTGTGACTGATGATTTTTACTTTTATTGTCCATATGATGTATAATGTTGATGATCACTTGAAGAAAGATTAAGAATGTTTTAATAGACTTAAAATTGTTTAAGTTGAAATACAACTGATTCACCCCCCCTCTCAGTTGTATTAATAATTTCAACAATTGGTATCAGAGCGGGTTCCTTTTATTTAAAGGTAGATCTGTAAGCTTAAACATGACAAGTCATGAAGGGACTTCAGCCTCTAATCCCCCTCTGTTTGATGGAACAATTTTTTCCTTCTGGAAGATTAGAATGAGAA
>ML815561.1:15318-53252 GCA_009831015.1 Picea engelmannii
TTGCTTATTCATGTCATAAGAACTTCAAAGTTCATCAGATGGATGTTAAGTCAACATTTCTTAATGGAGATCTAGAGGAAGAAGTATATATGGAGCAACCTGAAGGATTTTCTTTGACAGATAATCCTAATTATGTTTGTAAGCTGAAGAAGGCCTTATATGGAATAAAACAAGCACCACGAGCTTGGTATTACAGACTGGACAAATTTCTACAAGAAAAAGGGTTCAAGAAAGGTATTGTTGACAATAACCTTTACATTAATTCTAAAGGTGATAATTTACTTGTTGTTTTGGTTTATGTAGATGATATTATTTTTGGATGTACTAATGAATCATCTGTCCAGTGGTTTTCTAATTCTATGCAAACAGAATTTGAAATGTCCATGATAGGAGAACTGTCATATTTTCTTGGCCTACAAGTAAAACAAAGCTCTGCATGAATTTTTATTTCTCAAGAAAAATATTTGAAAGAGATGTTGAAGAAATTTCAGATGGAAGATTCTTCTATAGTTAGCACACCTATGGTGGTTGGTTGCAAGCTGAGTAAAGATGAAATCTCACCTGATGTTGATCAAAGGACATATGGCTCTATGATAGGCAGTCTTCTGTACATCACAACATCCCATCCTGATACAATGCAAGCTGTTGGAATGGTAGGTCATTTTCAGTCTGCTCCTAAACAAAGTCATTTGGTAGCCGTCAAAAGGATATTTAAATATTTGAAGGGAACAATGACTTATGGTCTGTGGTATCCTAGAAATCGGAATTTCCAGTTAACTGCTTATTCAGATGCAGACTGGGCAAACTGTGTTGATGAGAGAAAAAGCACCAGTGGAGGATCATTTTTTCTGGGTGACTCATTAGTTGCATGGCTTAGTAAAAAGCAAGGATCCATTTCACTATCCACTATAGAGGCAAAATACATTGCTGCTGCTACTTGCTGCACACAAATTTTATGGATGATACAAACTCTTGCAGATCTGAAGGTAACTTACACTGATCCTATTTCAATTCATTGTGATAACACAAGTGCCATTAATGTCTCCAAGAATCCTGTTCTTCATTCCAAGACTAAGCATATTCCAATCAAGTACCATTTTCTCAGAGAACAAGTTACAAACATAATTGTTCAACTGAATTATATATCTTCTACAGAACAGATTGCTGATATATTTACTAAACCATTAGCAACGACCCCTTTTGGATATCTTCGTCAAAAGTTGGGAGTTATAATCTCTTGTGTCTAATCTGTTCACCTGGTCAGGGGGAGTACTTATTGAATATCTGGTGTATTTCCAAGATGCTTATAGTAGAAAGGGGGAGTATGTCTTGCAATAGATCAGGGGAAGAGTGTTTCTTCTTTGACATTGATGTCAAAGGGGGAGAAAAGAGTTCGAGAAATGAGATCCGAATGCATGTGGGTGCTTGTGTTGCCATCAATGCCAAAGGGGGAGATTGTTGGAAAATATTTAACATACAACGAATTCTTGTCATTGATGGCAAGTACAACAGTGAAGTTGTCATGAGTACAGGAAGTTTGTAGTCGACAGGCAAACATAAGATAAGTTTAGGAAGGTCGAATGATCGAAGGCAAATGATCGAAGCCAACGCAACTTTGATCGAGTGATCGAAGACCCGTAAAGTTCGAGAAGCATTTCTGATCGTTGGATCTCATTCAAAATTCTCGAAAGAACGAGGGCCGTCAGATCAGAATATAGACAAGAAGAGCGCTGAACAGGAGGACAGATCTCAGACGTTAGATCCAAGCGCAGGACCCGAACATCGTTGGATCAAGGAGAACCTGCACACCTTTTAAAGTATAACAAGGAGAAGTGGGCGTAATCGCGATATGCGAAATCACGACTTAATCTGAGCCGTCAGATCGAGGTTGAATCTGGACCATTGGTTCCAGTCCATGTCGGAGTTTCGAGGATCGCGAGTTGAACATGTCAAATATTATTAACATCAAGAATCCCGATATCGCGATATGCAAAATCACGATGTAATCTGAGCCGTCAGATCAAGTTTTGATCTAGACCGTTGATTCCAGTCCATGTCGGAGTTTCGAGGATCGCGTGTTGGAGATGTCAAAGAAACAATGCAACAAGAATGTCGAGTTCACGATATGCGAAATTTCGATTCAATCGTAGTTGTTGAATCAAGATCAGATCTGGACCGTTGATCCGACCCCATGTCGGAGTTTCATGAATCGAGACTTTGAAGTGACAAAAACACTGGACATCAAGGATGTCGAAATCGCAATATGCGAAATCGCGATTTAATCGCACCCGTTGAATAGAGATCAGATCTGGATCGTTGATCTAACTCCATATCGGAGTTTCGCGAATCGCGACATGGAGAGGCAAAGAACCCAATGCAACAAGAATGTCGAAATTGCGAAATCGCGATTCAATCGTAGCCATTGAATCAAGATCACATCTGGACCATCGAATCACAGGACATGTGGCAAGTGATCGAAATTTCGCTGACTTGGGGTCAACGAAGCATAGTGTCGAAAATCACGAAATGAGAAATCGCGAAAGCACTTCTTGCATAGGCGCTTGGTTATGACTATAGTCATATTGGGGAAGGAGATAGTGCATAAAAGTTCTGTATCGAAACTTTGGAGATCGCGAAATGAAGTGTCGAGACACTCAACACAGGATTGTCGAAATGCCGAAACCCGATTTAAAGGCAACATCAATAAAGTTCATCCAACGACGCAGATAAATTGGAATATGATCGGAAGGTTATTGTTCTCTCTCACAGTTAACCTCTCAGTTATGAATCTGTTAGTGAAATGGATTCATGATTGCGAATCAGTTGGAATTTCAGTTGCTGGTACAATTGTCTTTCTTTTGCCTAAGGAAATGCGAAGTGGAACCGCCGTGGAGCTGTGTATAAAAGAAAATGACACAGACAGTGTGAGGTTGGTTGTTCTATATGAGAAAAGAATGAAACTATAAGAAAAGAAAATGAGAGGATGTGCAGGAGGAGATTGAGCATATGTGCAGTCTGAGATGAAACGGAGAGGAGGATGATAGAACAAATTGATGCAGAGAAGACCTGCTGAACAGAAAGAGGAAGAAATGAATTGCAACACAGTTAGGAGATGACCAGATGTACAGAACAAAGAAAGAATGGTAAGAACTGATGTATCTATGTAGTTGAATGTTTTTATGTTCATTTATGAAATAGGGAGGTTGGGAGGTGCTCGGGAGGACTGTTGTCCTCAGAGGTTCAAGTGGGAGCTTGAACACAGGAAGTTGTAGCTTCCATCTGGTTGCATCCAGAGAAATCAGGGTGGCAGGGTGGTGCAAGGGAGAACAAGTGTTCTCTGGTATACAGGTTGGAGCTTGTGTAACTGGAAGTTGGTGCTTCCATCCAGTTGGTGCTGGAACACATAGGGAGTTGGTGCTTCCTTCTAGTGGGTGTTAGAGAAACCAGAGAGTTGGTGCTCTCAAACAAGTTGCAGCTTGTAAAACAGAGGTAGCAGCCTCACATTGAGTTGGTGCTCAATTAAAGATGATGTAAAGAACCTAAAAGACTGCCTATCATTTCGAAGAAGAAGAGGTTTTCTCCATTTATGGGTTTCCTCGTGAAAATATGTCTCTGTGTATACCTTGTGTGTGACTGATGCTTTTTACTTTTACTGTCCATATGCTGTATAATGTTGATGATCACTTGAAGAAAGATTAAGAATGTTTTAATAGACTTAAAATTGTTTAAGTTGAAATACAACCGATTCACCCCCCCTCTCAGTTGTATTAGTAATTTCAACATTGGTAACCCACCTTGAAGGACCCGACCCATCAAATTTGTTCATGTCCACCTTTGGAAAACAAATCCATGAATTATGATCCTGAAAGGTTGTCTGGAGACTATTCTGAAACATGGGTGTGTCTTGTACTTCATGTGTTGTGAAATCCTCTTTTGTTGTGTCAATGTGTGGATATTACATGAAGACCCACACATGTTATTACTATTGACAAGAGGTTTGTTTGTTTTGTCATTACTTATTTCACCTATTGAACTGTAGTTGCAAGGGTGGCTATTTTTTCTTCTATCGATGTGCTCTGAGAGGGTTGGTTTTGATATGGTGGGCTTGTTGTTGGTTTTTGAGTTGGCCATGCTACGAGTTTTAATCATGGGACCACAAAATATTTTTTTGGAGGTGATATTCTCCACTTATCTCATTGCAACCAGTCGATTGAGAGGAGTCTTTTTTTATATACCCCAAATCATTGTATTTATGAGAGGTATACCCTTGTGATCAACATGTTGCAAGGAATATTTTGATATAGGTCTCCTATAATGGTGTCGGTGGGACCACTTTATACTCTCTTTTTTATTTTTAATTTATGAGTGCTACTCCTGTGGGAGTATTACTCTTGACCGATTATTATTGTGGTGAAAAATATGCAAATTCCTCTTGGATGCAAAGATGTAGGAATTTCATTGGTGAATTGCAGAGGTTAGGGTTTGTAGGGTCCCAAAGACAGGATTTTCAGGTGCTATAGCTCTCTGAAATACTTACAGGGTACAATAGTCATACTTGGCCCAATATCTCAAGGCACTAACTAAGGAGGATCAACAATTCCCTTAGCTGTACAACCAGACTACCCATGTACTAGAGAGTAATCTCCATTTGTGCTTTTCTTAGTGTACTATAGCAAAATGATGGTCAATCAATTGATCTAGGTTTGGTTTCAAGTATACCTAGTGGAATTTCGATATACATGAAGGCACATAGAAGTGAGATTATGTATACAAGTGATGCCTTATGTGATACTACTTGAAGGGGTACCAACATGAGTTATAAGGGTTTCCAACAATGTGATACCACTTGTATTTCCTACATGTATTCTTCCCCAACCATGGTTTTACCCATTGAACGAAAGATCACCATGTTATTTAAAGATCTCAGAACACATTTCTAGCCTAAAAAAATTCTACTAAAATCCAAAGGTGTGTTGGCTCAGGAAAGAGATTCGATGTCACTTGTAGTGTTCCTTAACCCTTGAACAATGAAATATAACTAGGTATACAGAGAATATAATTGCAGATTAACCAAGAACAAGAGACAATAAGATAGAAATTGTAAATAGATCCTTGAATATTAATAATGAAAAGAAGAATACAATGTTCACTTGCATCTTAAGGTGGGGCGACCCACTAATAAAAACTCCAAATACACAACACAACAAAATATGTTCTATAGTCTCATATCTCATTAAATAAATTTTACATAGCAAAAACCATAAATACTTGTGGTCTTGTTATTAATGGCTACCAACTACCTAGTGGGTCTTATAAAGTGGACCCTCTTTTCATTGAATAAATACCTATTACTATTTGTTGACCTTATTCAAAGAGGATGGTTGCATACAATAACTAACTAACTCATATGTAGCCCAAAGTAGGGAGGTTAGGGTAGGATCCTAATAGTCCTAGTACAAGCCTTTACTCATCACCAATATCCATGGTGTTAAAGAAGGAAGGCACTTGGTGCATGTGTCTTGATTTTAGGGCTCTCCATAATTTGACGATCAAGGAAAAATTCCCCATTCCAGTTATTGATGATTTCCTAGGTGAACTTCATGGAGAAAATATTTTCACTAAGCTTGACCTACATTTAGGATACCACCAAATCATGATGAAAGAGATATAATCCATAAGACATCCTTCATAACACATGCAGGTCATTATGAGTTTATAGTGATGCCATTCAATTTTTGTAATGCTCCATCCACTTTATAGAGCCTCATGAAATGATTTTCAAACCATTCTTATGCAATTGTATGTTGGTCTTGTTCGATGATGTCTTGATATACAATAAAACATGGGAATCACACATAGAGCATGTTGATAAGTCCCTTCAACTCTTGAAAGACAACCAATCATTTGTGAAGTGCTCCAAATGTGTTTTTAGGAATTTTGAGGTTGAATGTCTAGGTCACATTATAATCCAAGAGGGAGAATGAGTTGATCCTAAGAAAGTGGCAGCCATGCAAGATTGGCCTCATCACAAAACATTAAAGGGATTGAGGGGATTCTTAGGACTTAAGGCCACTACAGGGAATTTGAGAAAAATTATGGAAAAATTGCAGCTCTCCTAAAATTCACTCTTCAAAAAGAGTGTCTTTCTCTGGAGTGAGGTAGAATCATAGGCCTTTTTCGCCTTAAAGGATGCCATGTGATCTATTCTAGTTTTAGTAGTACTTGACTCTAATAATATTTTTTTCTTGGAATGTGATGCCTCAGACATAGGTCTCATAACAATATTGTTGCAAGAAGAACACTCCTTGGCATTCACTAGTAAACAATTGTGTGACAATGATTTGAAAATATCTACATATGAGAAGGAAATGATGGCTAACATTCATGCATTGGAGACTTGGCGGCCATACCTCATAGGGATGTGTTTTCATATCAAGACAACCATCACAGTCTAAATTACTTCCTCGAACAATAATTGTCTTCACAAAAGCAACATAAATAGTTCAACAAGATGTCGGGGTATGACTATGAGATCAGATATAAGAAGGGTAAAGAGAATTTTGTGGTAGATGTTTTATGTAGACAATTTGAGGAGGATGGGTCACTCCTTGCCTTATTTTCACCAAGTCTAGGATGGCTCGAGGAAGCTACATGGAATGGATAGCAAATAACACTTTAAGGCAACTCATCTTGCAACTTCATGAATATCCCAACCCACCTAAAAGTTATACATGGAAGCAAGATACATTGCAGTATAAATGGAGCATTGTTATGGAAAACGATTTGACCCAAAAAATATGAGTCTTAGAAGAGCTACATTCATCACCAATAGCAGGTCACTCCAACTTTCATAAAACCTATGAAAGAAATAAGCATTCATTCTTCTAGGATGGCATGAAAAAAAATATCCATGATTTCGTAGCATCTTTCAATGTTTTCCAAAGAAACAAGGGAGAGACGATGAATATACTAGGGGCATTGCAACCTTTACCAATCCCAACACATATCTAGATAGACATTTCAATGCATTTTATTGTGGGACTCCCAAACATAGGCAACAAATTAGTCATCATGGTGGTGGTTGACTGTCTTTCAAAAGATACTCATTTCTGTTCCCTAGCACATCCTTTCACTCCTTCCTCAGTCACCCAAGCCTCCATGGATCATATCTTTAATTTACATGGTATGTCGACTTTCATTGTCTAAGATTGGGACCCCACATTCACCAATTTTTTTGGGCAAGAGTTATTTAAAATTCAAGGTACATAGTGGAATATGAGCACTTCATATCATCCTCAAACTAATGGTCAAACATAAGTGGTCAACAAGTTCTTAGAAACTTGTTTGAGATGCTTTTCTTTTGAAAATCCGCACAGATGGACACATTGGTTTCCCTTACCGAATGTTGGTACAATAACACTTATCATGGAACTACCAAAATGACCCCATATGAAGATGTTTATGGCCCAAAACCCCTATTAATGGCATCCTATGTACCAAGAACCTCCAAGGTTCATGCAATAGATAGAATGCTTCACACCGGAGAAGCCATTATTTGTATCCTCAAGGAGAACTTGGTCATGGTGCAAAATTGGATGAAACAACAAGTTGATCAACATAGATCCTAATGTTCTTTTTCCAAAGGGGATAAAGTGTTTCTTCACATGCAGCCTTATAAACATATGTCACTCAAAGATAAATTTCCACAAAATCTATCTTCTAAGTTCTATGGTCCCTATCATCTCACACAACACATTGGTTAAGTCACCTACAAGGTGGCTCTCCCAACCCACTCCAAAATTCATCCAATCTTTCATGTATCCTATTTGAAGAATTTTTTGGGAACAAATTGCAAGGTGCATATGAATATGCTCTCCCTCAACAATTTCTTGGATAGGGTCACTATGCTTTCTTTTGAAAAATTCTTGAGAAATGATCTAAGTCAGAGTTAAAACCACACCTTCCCGAATACTTACCAGATCTACTATCTATTTTTTTGGGTCAACTCTGTTCCTAGATCTAACTATCAGAAGATTGTTGAGGCCCACTTGACTACTACTTTTTTATCCATCGCTACCTTACTCATTCTATTCGACCAACCTACTAGAACTTGACAAAGAAGGTTCCATTTGGCTCTAGATAGAAGAATTATTTCATATCAAAGAGTGTCAATTGTGCTATCACACGGCCAGGGAAGTATTGATCCATTGGAAATATATGCAACTAGAATATGCCACATGGGAATAGACAATGATTCTACAACAATTTCCTCGCCTTCAACCTTGAGGGCAACATTGATTTCAAAGGGGGAGGGCATGTCACAACAATAAAACAGACCATTAGCACCTAGAATAGCATCAGAATTTAATGTTTTTGAGTGCATGAATTGGGCTCAATGGCCGATGTAAAATCAAGCGCCAAATGGTGTGTTCAGTTGGGTGCCGAAATTAGCATTGGATTTAGCACCTAGAATAATGCCAGATTTAGCGCCTAGAATTGTAGCATCCAGTTTTGCTTCCTTATCTACTTATAGTTTTTCTCCCAATCATGCTTGTTGTTTTTCTTCTGGTATAGCGTCGAAAATAGCTTCTTGTTTGGCTTCCAAATTTACGCCAATCTTTGCTACCATTATCGCGTATTTTTTTGCTTATAAAATGGCTTCCATGATTATGTCTTTTGTTGCTTCTATTTTTAATTCTTTGTTTGTTACCTGAATTTCTTCTTTTTTTTCTTCCTGGGTAGCGCCAAGTTTTTCTTCCAAGATTTATTCTAGTTTGGGTTCCATTGTTGCTTCCTTTTTTTCTCCCAAGAGGGTTTCCTAGGATAATCTTTGTGTTCTATTGGTATCTATGTTTTTCTATCTTTCAATGATCCTACTACAGTTGCTATTGGATTAATTAATTGTATTTGTGTAACTATAAAATTTAAAATTCCAACAGACGGTTCCTCCCTACGAGTCTCTATTTTTCGTTTTATGCCCAGTTGCAAGATGCATCCCAAATCATTTAGGGGACTCTTGGCCAATTCCTCCTCGGGGCATAAAAACCTAATGGAGAAACATTTTTTTATTTTTGTGAGATGCTACAAGATTTTTTAGGCATGGACTAGGTGCCCACATTGTCCATCCACTCATGAGGCAAGGTTTCATAAATTGGACCCCTTAAACCAAATGTTGTATTGCTTCTTACTGAGAAAAACCCTATTTGTTTAAATTGATGAATAAAGAAACTTTTGAGGCATGGGACCTGGGAGTGAGGGGTGATCTAGCTGAAATCTTATGCCAGGAATCCAACAGAGTCAACGATTCCTCAATATGAGTCTCGGTTTTCATTTTATGCCCAGTTGCAAGTCGCATCCCAAACCATTTCAGAGACTCTTGGCTAATACCTCCTCAGGGCATAAAAACCTAACAGAGCAACATTTTTGAGTTCCATGAGATGCTGCAACATTTTCTAGGCATGGACAAGGTGACTAATTTTTACATCCGCCCCAAGGCATGGTTTCATAAATTGGACCCCTTGATCCAAATGTTGCATCGTTTCTTACTGGGAGAAACCCTAGTTCTCAAAATCGATGAATAAATCAACCTCTGAGGCATGGGACCCAAGAGTGAGGGATGCTCTAGCTAAAATCGTATTCCAGGAATCCATCGAAGTCGACGATTCCACAATACGAGTCTCGTTTTTTTAGGAGTCTTGGTCAATTCTTCCTCGGGGAATAAAATCCTAACGAAACAACATTTTTGAGTTCTATGAGATGTTACAAGCTTTTTTAGGCATGGACTAGGTGACTACATTGTCCATCCGCTCTCGAGGCACGATTTCATAAATTGGACCCCTAGTTCTCGAAATCGATGAATAAAGAAACCTCTAAGGCATGGGACCCAAGAGTGAGGGGTGCTCTAGTTGAAATTGTATGCCAGGAATCCATCAGAGTCAAGGGTTCCTCAATCCAAGTCTCAGTTTTCGTTTTATGCATAGTTTCAAGTCGCATCCCAAACCATTTTGGGGACTCTTTGGCCTATTCCTCCTCGGGGTATAAAAACCTAATGGAGCATCATTTTTGAGTTCTATGAGATTATGCAAGATTTTTTGGGCATGGTCTAGGTGACCACATTGTCCATCCACCCCCAAGGCATGGTTTCATAAATTGGTCCCCTTAATCCAAATGTTGCATTGTCTCTTACTAGGTGAAACCCTAGTTATCAAAATTGATGAATAAAGCGACATTTGAGGCATGGGACCTGGGAGTGAGGGGTTCTCTAGTGGAAATCATATGCTAGGAATCCAACAGAGTCGATGGTTCTACAATACAATTCTTGTTTTTTGTTTTATGCCCAGTTGCAAGCTGCATCCCAAACCATTTTGGGGACTCTTGGCCAATTCCTCCACGGGCATAAAATCCTAAAAGAGTAGCATTTTTTAGTTATGTGATATGTTGCAAGCTTGTTTAGGCATGGACTAGGTGACCACATTGTCCATCCTCTCCCGAGCCACAGTTTCATAAATTATACCCCTTAATTGAAATTTTGCATTGCTTCTAACTGGGCAAAATCCTAGTTCTAGAAATCAATGAATAAATCAACCTTCGAGGCATGGGACCCAGGAGTGAGGGGTTCTCTAGCTAAAATTGTATGCCATGAATGCATCAGTGTTGACAGTTCCTCAATCTGAGTCTCAGTTTTCATTTTATGCACAGTTGCAAGTCGCATCCCACACCATTTCGAGGACTCTTAGCCAATTCCTCCTTGGGGAATAAAAACCTAACGAAGCAACATTTTTTAGTTATGTGAGATGCTACAAGAATTTTTAGGCATGGACTATGTGACCACATTGTCCATCCACTCCCAAGGCATGGTTTCATAAAGTGGACCTCTTAATCCAAATGTTGCATCGCTTCTTACTGAGCAAAACCCTAGTTCTTGAAATCGATGAATAAAGAAACTTTCGAGGTATAGGACACATGAGTGAGAGGTGCTCTAGATGAAATCTTGTGCCATGAATCCAACAAAGTCGACGGTTTCTCAATATGAGTCTCTATTTTCGTTGTATGCCTAGTTGCAAGTCGCATCCCAAACCAGTTCAGGGATTCTTGGATAATACCTCCTTGGGGCATAAAAACCCAACGAAGCATCATTTTTTTATTTCCGTGAGATGATTCAAGATTGTTTAGGCATGTACTAGGTGAAAAAAATTTCCATCTTCCCTCGAGGCATGGTTTCATAAATTGGACCCCTTAATCCAAACGTTGCATTGCTTCTTACTGGGTGAAACCCTAGTTCTCGAAATCGATGAATAAAGAAACCTTTGAGGCATGGGACCTCGTAGTGAGGGGTTCTATATTTGAATTTGTATTCCAGGAATCCAACGGAGTCGACAATTTTGTAATATGAGTCTCGCTTTTCTTATGCGCAGCTACAAGCTGCATCCCAAACCATTTCAGGGACTCTTGACCAATTCCTTCTCGGGCCATAAAACCGTAACAGAGAATCATTTTTGAGTTCCGTGAGATGATGCAAGCTTGTTTAGGCATGGTCTAGGTGACCACATTATCCATCTACCCCCAAGGCACGGTTTCATAAATTGGACCCCTTAATCAAAATGTTGCATTGTTTCTTACTGGGAGAAACCCCAGTTCTTGAAATCAATGAATAAAGAGACCTCTGAGGCATGGGACCCGAGAGTGAGGGGTGATTTAGCTGAAATCATATGCCAAGAATCCAACGGAGTTGAAGGTTTCATATGATCCATCACCACTATCTCTTCTTAGTCAAGTCAAGTGTTATTTTGAATCCAATATAAAGAGAGACTGAGTGTTAGACCAAACAGAGATAATGTATATTACAACCTGCAACAACAACCAACTATTTTGAACCCACAACTTAAGTGTCAGAACAAAATATTGACTTACTGGCCAGAATAAAATATTGACTTATTTCTGACCTACTATTTATTATATGCCACCGATGCTAGAAAGACCTTTATGCCACCGACACTGGAAAGTGGCGGGTAAACCTTCACCTTTCACTCAAAATGTTAGGTTTGGTCGAGCGAGTTAAGTGGAAAAGGGAAAGGTAGCGGAAATAAAAGAGAAAGGACCTTTCTAAATAGTGTGGTTCATTGGTCGATAGTTTGGTTCACCGGTCGATAGTATGGAAGTGAGTAGTGTTTCGCCGATGTTGAAGAGGTATGTCACCCCATCCCCTATAAAGTATGCATGCTTTCTTTCTCAGGGCTTCCGGATGGATTCTATGAGATTAATAAGATGCCCCAACTTACGTTTAAATAGGTCCCCTGGGACTCCACCGAAAAAACCGATTCCTTGACTACCTTTCCTTGTTTCTCGACCATTGACCCAACCTTCTACTCTTTATTGAGATGATCCTTTGAGATCTTCCACTACCATACCAAAGATCTTGACAACCTCCATGATAATAAAAATCTAAACCGATGTAAATGGAGGTATAACTAATCAAGTCCTCCTAGTGGTGGTTCCTCAATGATGTCGGTCAGGTCCCCCTCCCCTTGATTCTGAATCTGTGATGATTGTCCTTCCTTGGCTTGTGATTATAGAATTGGACATTTATTAACCTATATATTTATTAGTAATTCTGGGTTTTCCTCTCCTCGTGGATGGATAGGTAACAATATGGCGATGTATTGGACAATCCTAGATGCAATATGAGTCTCGATTTTCATTTTATGCCCAGTTGCAAACCGCATCCCAAACCATTTCGGGAACTCTTAGCCAATTCCTCCTCATGGCATAAAATCGTAACAGAGCATAATTTTTGAGTTCTGTGAGATGTTGCAAGCTTGTTTAGGCATGGTATAGGTGACCACATTGTCTATCCACTCCCAAGGCTTGGTTTCATAAATTGAACCCCTTAATCCAAATGTTGCATTGCTTCTTATTGGGCAAAACTCTAGTTCTCAAAATCTATGAATAAAGAAACCTATGTGGCATGGGAATCAAGAGTGAGTGGTGATCTAGATAAAATCATATGCCAAGTCCAATGGAGTCAACGGTTCCTTAATCTGAGTCTTGGTTTTTGTTTTATGCCTATTTGCAAGTCGCATCCCAAACCATTTCAGAGACTCTTGGCCAATTCCTCCTTGGGGCATAAAAACCCAACGGATTAACATTTTTGAGTTATGTGAGATGCTACAAGATTGTTTAGGCATGGACTATCTGACCACATTATCCATTCGCTCCTGAGGCACGGTTTCATAAATTGGACCCCTTAATCTAAATGTTGCATTGCTTCTAACTAAGCAAAACCCTACTTCTTGAAATCAATGAGTAAATAAACTTTTGAGGCATGGAACCCATGAGTGAGGGGTGATCTAGTTGCAATCCTATGCCAGGAATCTATTGGATTCGACGGTTCCTCAATATGAGTATCTCTTTTCATTTTATGTGCAGTTGCAAGTCGCATCCCAAACCATTTCAAGGACTCTTGGCCAATACCTCCTCGGGGCATAAAAAACTAATAAATCATCATTTTTTAGTTCTGTGAGATGCTACAAGCTTGTTTAGGCATGGACTTGGTGATCACATTGTCCATATTCTCTTGAGGCATGGTTTCATAAATTGGACCACTTAATCCAAATGTTGCATTGCTTTAATGTATTCAAGGTTGGGCATTCCATATGCGCAAGAGCATGTCTGGAAGTGAATATTGTTTGAAATAAACATGCAAATACTATCTTTGGAAGGATTGACATTTGGATGTGGTCTAGTTCAATAAGTATCAAGAGCATCTTCATAATTACCTATAGACTAGTTAATTCTCAAAGGACCTTTGAATCATATTATAGTACCAAAATGCCATAGAAAAATATTCATTTGTGAAATATAAGAGAAGAAGATATATAGACCAATTAACTCTCAAAGGATCTTCGAGGAAAACATAATCATATATAACACAAAATGGAGAGGGTTGGCACTTACATTTATGTAATAGAATTTACAATGGATAGTTAAATTGTATAACAAATTTTTTTATGATCTTTACTAACGTTTATTGGAATTGTTGCATGTTTTACATCATTGGAATGACATATTATCTATAACTTATTTGAAATTTTATTATGGTATGTGCACTTTGATATGATGTAATCTCATTATGGTTTTGTTTCATATGTTTTTTGTTTGTTTGTTAGTTTTTCCGTGACATGTGGGACTAACATGTGGCTAAGAAACCACGACTCGGGGGCATCTAATCCGTCAAAATCACCAGGGATCGCACCCGACCTAAGCCACACCAACCCTTAACATGGCTGGATTTTTTGTCCCCGCGGGTTTCGAACCGATGAATTTAACATCACGGAGCGCCTTAATAGCACACTCCGTCACCGACTGTCCTACACCTCGGGGACGGTTTTGTTTCATATGTTGTAATATTAGAAATATAACATAAAAATTAATTATTGCATGAAATAAATACTCACTTTTCATTTTGAATGATTTTTTTTGTAGAACACATGTCTTCCAAAAGATCCAGTTGATTCTCATGAGATAGATCCATATTATAATGGGTCTGGTACAGAGATGGGAGATGGTGATGATGAGGCAAATGCATAAGACACTAAGACAGACGACGATGATGATCACATTGATGATGATCATCATGATAGTGATTATAATTATGAGCTAGTTGATGGTAGTAGCTAATGACATTGATCACATAGACACTATCATGGATCATTGTTGATATATTGTTATGATGCCTCTTTTCATGTTTACTATCATATGTATCATTTTCACCTGCAGTACCATATTATTGAGTTGTATCATTTGGACATGTATCATTTTGAGTTACATCATTTATCATTTTCACTTATATCATTTGGACATGTATCATTTTGACTTATGCCGACTTTTGGCCATGTATCATTTTGACATGTTATTGATATACTAGCATATTTGAATTTCACTTGTTTTAGCTATATATGATGACAATCTTATCAGTATATTATCAATATTGACTTGTTATAATATATATATATATATATATATATATATATATATATATATTGGAAGTGGTTGATGATTTTTGAATGCATATTTATTACGTATGATGATTTTACTTTACTACTTAGGATGGATATTTACAAATTCAATTAAATTTCTTCATGAATGATATGACATAAATTTGAAATGCGATATCTGTTTTTTTAAGATCTCCAAAAATGTTATGATATACAATTCAAATGAGATATTTGTTTTTTTTTTAAGATATAAGTTGTTTGACATGATACTTATTTAATATTGGTATATTTGACTCACTTGTTTCAACTATAGATGATGATCATGTTATAATCATTATCTTGTTACTTTATATATATTGTATGTTGTAGATTTTATTTTGATGGAGATTTAATAAGTATGATGATGTTGTTAGTTTGTATGGATGTCTCATTCCCTAAAAATTCTTTATAAATGTTATCCTATAAAATACTTCAAATGCAATATGACTTAATCTATAATAATTAAGTTTTTTTAAGAGGCATGATATATTTAACTAATTAAATTGAAATAAAAAATATTAAATTAATAAATGGAAGCTAGAAAGGAAGCAACATGAGTTGTTAAAATGGAAGCAAAATGTGGTTCTAAAATGGAAGTAAAACTCGACATTAAATTGGAAGCCATACTTGGAGTTATTTCTTGATCTAAGTAGGAAGCTAAATTGGTTGCTTAACAAAAAGAAAAATTGGATGTTAATTAAGAAGCAAATCCCAACACTTAAAAGAAGCAAACCCTGGACCTAAAAAAAATAAAAAACAAGCACTAAAAAATAAGAAAACCTTGCAACTAAAAGGAAACAAACCATGGAGCTAACAAGGAAGCAGTTCTAGAAGAAACATTCGGTGTCAATTAAGGAGAAAAACCTAGTGGCACTTACAACCAAAATCTTCAATATAGATTCCTTCAACTAGTACAATGATGCACTATATCTCTCCAAGAAATAGCAAGACCAAAACACCAAAATAATCAGTCTCCAAGACTTGTGCGCTAGATCTTATTATGTGCTCCAAGATGCACAAAATAAGTGTGTGCGTGTGTGTCCAAATGAGAGGAACCTATCTTCTATTTATACACAACAATGTCTCTTGAAAAGACATGACTCTTGACCTAAATAACACATAAAACAGGGTCGACTAGCCACAATGGGGATTTTTACAATTATAAGTAAAATACCAATAATATAATAATTTATGTTGAGTGGACTTGTACACTATAATTATAATAACCTTTTAAAGGTTTGACTAAAAAAAATATAAAAGAATATCTTATGTATTTACACCAAAAATATTAACACTCCCTCTTAACTAGGAAGGTGTTCTTTCCAGAAACATACTCTAAGTCTGATACCACATGAGCTCACATCCATTCACTGTTGAAAATGATAATCTATACATCCTCGAATATCCATAGTGCAACATGAATTCACCCCATGCAACCAAGGCCTATGGGTATGTCTCAATATCTACAACATGTCCCCAAGACATCCACTCCCTGGGATGCATCAATACCTGATCATGTGCACTCTTGTCTTAGTGCCAACCCTTTTTCATGTTGGATGAGATTTTTCCATACTCAGTGCCAACCCTTTTTCATGCCGGATGAGTTCCACTTGTCACTCCCTCCGAAGAGGGACCACACCACGCTTGTCCCTGAAGTACTGGAACTTTGTCTTCGACAACGGCTTGGTGAACACATCCTCAACGTGATCCTCGATAGTCACGAATTAGAGCCTCACTGCTCCCCTATGTACCATATCCCTGATATAGTAGTATATGATCTCAATATGCTTCGACCTGTCATGGAACACCAGGTTCTTTGACTACTTTATGCAACTCTAGTTGTCACACAAAATGTAGGTGGCCTCCAATCTGAGACTAAATAACCCAGACAACAACTTCTGAAGCCATACTTCTTCTCTGCTCGTTTCACTTGCTGCCACATACTCAACTTCAACTGTACTGAGTGCCACACATGACTACTTTCTGCTGCTCCACGAGACCATACTCGAGCCAATATTGAAACAATATTCATAAGTTCTCTTTCAGTCAGGAATACTATTGGCCAATCTGAATCTAAGTATCTATACAATCCAAACTCATGCTCAGATCTATACCAAAGACCATGATCTAGAGTACCCTTAAGGTACCTCAACACATGTTTTGCTGCAACCAAATGAACTTGTCTGGGGTACTCCAAATGCTGACTTAGGGTGTTCACATCGAAACATATATCCGATCTTGTGTTCATCAAATACATCAATGAGCCCATTATCTACCTATACAAGGTAGAATCCACAACCTTGTTGACGATTAAAATCGCAACGAGGAATTTCGCTCGCAAAGTATTGCTAAAGCCTATTATTTAAACTATGTTAATAAGATAAAACTAGTAGGTGGGATCCCCTTGTAGACTAGAGGCTCAGTGATAACCATATCACACTTTTCATGATGTTGTTTTGATATTGCTTACAAGGTCTTATATGGTTGATGATGCAGTCTTGGTTTTGTTTTGACATAATGGCAGGTGGATAATGCATTTTATGTGATGTTCCCTTATTCTAAGCTCTAATTCTATGTTATGGGTGGCATATACTATAGTTGTTACATTTGATGATATCACCATGATTATTACCTGGCTACACCTGCACAAGACATATGTTGGTGACAACATAAAACAAAAGAAATGGAAGAGACTTATAACAAAAAATTCCAAAAGAAAGGGACTATACTATGCTATGTTAAGAGGTTATGTGCAAATGAAATAAAAGAAGCTAGTATTAATCCTAACTAGCAATGGTTAGTGGCTATGTGAATTGTATTTGAGTTATATTGGGCGCATTTTGATATATGGTATGGTATGTTTTTTTGGCAATGATTAATATGGATTTTGGGTGGTGCAATTGGCAAGCAATATGTCGCAAGTTTCAATGTATGGAATTAATGGCATGGTTTTTGGTTGGCTGTCGTGTACTACAAAATTGAATGGGGATGAAGATGGAAGCGACGTGCAGTAAATGCACGCCACTCCATACTTCTCCCATAGGGTCGTCACCCTAGCATGGTTATTGTTTCATTTGGTTTTGCAGGTGGTTAAGCTTTGAGATTCAAACCTGGAAGGAAGTGCTCGACCAACTCGCCCTTTTTAAAGCCATTGGTTACAGGTATGGTTCTTTTCACCCATCCATGAATTTCACTCCGTGTATGAAATGAACGATGGATCGGTAATGTGTTGGTTTGTGTTTTCCTGAGGTTGGAAACTGTGTAAACACGTGGGTCTTCTCTCTGGAATGATTGTGTGGTTATTCATTTTGCAAATGAAAGAATTGGTTTGTTGAAATTATGATTTCGTTGGTTGTTTTGTGTGGTGAAAAAGTTTGATGGCTCTTTGTTGTTTTAAGAAGTTATGGCTATTTTGTTGGAGGGTTTCGCTTTGTTTAGCCTTGCTGGCCACTCCCTCACAGTTATGGTAACTATGTCCGGTTGTATTCAGGTTGCTATGGGGTTGTTGTATATGTTTTCGAACTACCTTTTGGTCACTGTGTATCTTCTAAAGCCACGGTCGTGGGTTATTCACCTAGTCGTGGCCTTATTTTTGTGGTATTGACATCAATGAGTTGGTTATGGGATGGTCATTGTGCCAAGATGTATGCTTTATGTTTGTTGGTGATACCTCGGGTTTGCATTTCCACTGGCATTGTTATAAATTGGTTCGGCCCTTGAGAAAGGCGTGAGGGTTATGCCTCTATGTGTCTTGATATTTGTTGTTGTCTAGTAAGGAATCGTTCCTCCTTTGCATCGTTTCCTACCCTACCCAGTGTTGAACTGTCACACTATTACACAAACATAGAGTTATAAAAGCTTGTGGTTCCACCATGCTTGTTTCGAAGGTTCGTTTCCTATTGTTGATATGTTCAACCTCCAGTCTCTTTGTGCTTTGATGACCGAGCGAACTCTTGATTACTTCTTGTGTTCATTGTTACAGATCCCAATTTTGATAACTGCAACCATTCGCACTCTTGTCGGGTGTCTTGTTGACTGTCATAGATTAGTTGAGTGGTTATGACAATTTATTTGAGTATTATATCGTCTTTGTTTGATCGAGTTGTTGGAAAGTTGTAATTGGGGATGAGAATTTGTATACAACCAAGGGGTTGTCTCCTTTTGTATGACAGTTGCATCGAAAACCTAGCTCGTTTTATTAATTGGTTGATTGGGCCAGTGATAATGTATAGTCAGAGGGTTTCCTCCTTTTCATTATGCGTTGAATTGGTGTATGCCTACAACCTGTTTTCAATTGTTAGTTGGTGGATGTTGTATGTGTTATTTTGCCCAATCGGGATCATTGCAATATAGGGAAAGTGATGACTGTGATTTCGTTGTTTACTATGTATGGATTATGGAGACATCGTGCATTATTTTATTTGGTTGCACCACCGGTAATGAAGCTTGGGTTTTGTATTATGGTTTCATTGTAAGTTTTATTGGTTAATATTATCAAAATAATGAAATCGGGAAAGTTTTAAAAAGTTTGTTCAACTTGGAAGAAAGACTTGTGTCTATGTTTGATTTGGGCAATTACAAATTATAGGCAGTGGTTGATATTTTATAGAAATATATGTTGGACAGAGATGAAATAATGTGACTGTGTGTTATTTTTTATTTTGTTTAAATGAAAAGAAAAGGAAATGAAAATAAACAAGTATTCTCTTAACAAGATTGTTGAAAGGCATATTGGTTTTGAGTATGATTAAATATTGTGTTAATTGAGAAAGTTTGAAAAATTGAATGTGGGACAGTGAACAATTTTGACACACATAAATTGTTAATTGGTATTGGTATCCTTGTATTGAATATAAAGTTGTTTTTATGGATTACTTAATTGGTTTTACGAACAATATTCGTTCTTTTCCCTACCATTCTTTCACTTTTCGCACATTACAACTCCCCTCGCCTTCCCATATTCACTATCCACTCCTTGATCTTAAAATTAAATTATAGTTAAGAAAAATTATGTATTATGACAATTAAATGATCACACAGGGATGAATTACAATGATATATTCTTTTGATTTATGATACAGTTGATTGTTTGATGATTTGAGAGCAGTAATCATGACCTATTCCCCCCTCATTTTAACACTTTTCGCTCAATACAATCCCTCACATGTCCCAGAACCCTTATTCACCCCTTTCTCATTGACAAGTATTAAACGATTTGTATGGATTGGATTGCATGAGTCTGATGTGTTGTCGAGCCAAACTTTGTTTCATATTTAAAAGAGATGTCATGTATGGTTGTTTAAGAAACTATTTTTTAATCAATAATGCATACAGGAATGAGCTTTTTCAGCAGAGGTAGCCATGTTTGAGGTAAGAGAGGAATATTAAATTGGAACAAGGGCCCTAGAAGGTTAAGGTTATCTATACATTTTGATGCAGAATCACAAGAGTTGGGCCAACTGTTTCAAGATGGATTTTTTAACTGGATTGGGCAAGGAGTGGTCCAACCTAGGCCAGAAAGGCCTCCCTTCCAAGCTCCACATGTCCCTGGTATCCCACTGCCCCCTCATGTCTCACTACAACCTAAAGTCCATGAAAAAAATGGATGACAAGATATTGTCCACCCGACAGTCTCCCAACATCATGGATGGCCTAACTTATCTCTACCTACTCCTCCACCTGTTAATCAAATTTTCCAAGTTGCCCTTGTCCACTCACCAATACAGTCTTCCCATGCAAGTAAAAGGTTAAAAATCGAGGCCCACCATACTCTTGACAAAGGAAAAGCCATTGCAGCCCCCTCCTCACCCTCAAATGACTCTGCCAAATCCGTGTCCTCCCGCATGCATTTGAGAGATGATTGCTCTCATGTGATTAGTGAGATTAGGCCTAAAGGCTCCACACAGCCTAAGGAAAATTCAGAGAGATCAAAGGGTGACAACAACAACAAGGGAAAGATTGCCTCCCAAAGTGGAAAATATGGGTTTTAAGTGTTTTTATTTATTGATTGTTGAGAACAGTTGACTTCTGAAATTTTGGACAACACACTATTTTTTTGGATATATGGATAATATATTTTGGAATAATTCCAATTATCATTGATATAAATTGTCAAATTATGAGAGGATGATGGGAGTCACAAGGAGGGATATTTTGATTGATTAACTAGTTGTGTTATGATTGTTAAAAACTAAAGGGATTCACAAGGGGTCCCACCTACTAGTTATTATTTATTTAAAACCCCTTATTATGGTTTTATTACTTTTCCCCCTTAACTAAAAAAAAGTTGGTTGAGTTTTAGTTAACTTAACTAAAGAAGTGGTTCAACTACTTCAACTAATTCTAATTTCTTAAAGGCAAAAGGAAAAGGAGGAACATGAGGAGAATAAAAGGAGAAGCATACTAAGCTCTGTTCTTTGAGTTTTGTTGAGATAATTCAATTTTCATTCATTCTTTAATTCATTGAAAGCCTAATTCTCTTTTATGATAGCAGAGTCCTATTGTAGACAACAAGATTCAAGGCTGAATTACATCATTCAGACATTTTTTTTCTAGATGTGTTGATCTATATTTGATAGTCTGTGTAGACTTGTTTGTTTATGAATTAAATTTCATGACTGATAAAGGCTATTGTGCAGAGTCGGGTGGGAAACAATCTGTGGCAAGATGATCCAACTTTTTTAAGTTCTGTTTTTTTACCTTCTGTCAGAAGTCCTTTTGTATGGTTTTCATCGGGGACATCTAAGTTTGACTTTGGTCCAAATTTACTTAGGGAATTTTGTAAAGAGAACGATTCTTTTGATAAATTGGAATGGAATAAATGATTGCTTTATGTCTCATATATTTTGATTATTGACTTGGTGTTTTTACTTCTATCTCTATATTTATTTCAGCATCTGTTATATTCATAAAATCACATAAATAATGAATTTTTCGGCAAGCTTTCATTTATAAAAAAAATCATGCTAAGCACTTGTAATCAATACTTGTGAATTAGGATACATATTTTGATGGCTATAAACATAGGGTGATATTCCCGTCTATCTTGCTTTAGCCAAGTAAGATCTGAAAATGCTTGAGTAAGATCCTTTTGTATATTTTCCTCAACATTTATTTTGGCGACCATATGAGGGAGATCTTCAATATCTCTCTGTGTTTTTTATTTTATGCTAGATTATCATCGAATACATCTATTTTTATGATATTGATTATTTGACTGTTTTATCTCTTAATGATTGTACTTGTTGCAAGGCAACCCAATATTGAGCCCGGTCTTCAAGATCATACCAAAATTGCTTTGAATTTGTTTAACACCATTTTAGACACTGCTAATACTCAGGTTGAGCTTAATCATTCATGGGAAACAATTGAACAAGACATAAGTGCCAAAGAATGTTGGGAATCTAGATGTAGACAACGTAGAAATCAACCATAACCTTCTTTTTTCTTGAATATTTGTCCTTCTTTCATGTCCTTAGACCCTCATGTTTCTAGGAGAAGAAGAGGCTTATCACCTGAAATTAATCCTATTGCTGAAATAGGAAGAAGGAACATTGTGTTATCAACCCAACAAAGTGTTCTAAGGAGAACCTTGTCTGATTCATCCAGTTCATCTTTCTCTCCCTTATCTATCATCCACAAGATGACATCTAGTGGTGGCTCTGGTGGCACTTGAAGTGCTTCCTCCTCTCAATCTTCAGCTTCGTCAGTGATTGGTAGCTTATATAACTACCATATCCTTGTCCAATCTACCACAAACCCCACCAAAATCATTAAAAAGTATGGGATTTTTCAATTTGAAGAAGATGCTACAACCACACCGTGGCATGTTTCCTCTCCTCTTAACCTAGCACATGCTACTCGTCCACTTCCTAAATTCAAAAAGCATCTCCCTAGGTTTTCGAGGAATAACATTGTCACTACAAATGAACACCTGGTGGAATTTTCTAATGCCTGTCACAACATAGGAGCCAATGACAATGATACTTGCATGCACTTATTTGTCAATTCCTTGGAAGGGAAGGATGCAACCTATTTCTTTGACCTTCCTCCTAAGATTCTGTCTACTTGGGAAGAGTTAGTCTATTGGTTCAAATCCAACTATGGGCAATCTAAAATCCCAGCTGAGCAGTTACAGGAGTACAATAACATCACTTATAAGGATGGTGAGACCATCAAGTCCTTCAACCTGTGTTTGACTAAGTTATACAATCAAATCCATGAACTCATTCGACCTCATAACCAATCTTCTTTCATGCATTATTATAATGCATTACCTCCCCCCTACCATCATAGGCTTGAGGAAAAATCCATTGATAACCTCGGTTCCGCTCTGCATACGTGTTTAGATTATGAAGAACAACTCGAAAGAACAGGTCTTCCTTGGGGAGATTCAGTTAAACAAACATACATGTCCACCCTCTTACAACTGTACAAGACATGAATAATCGTATGATAGCATATGAGCGAAAGGGAAATGTATCCCCTCTCACCCCTGGAGCTTCATCCTCTTCTGCACCCCCATTTAGAAATCCAAATGAAAATAAATTTTATCCTAAAGATATCATGCCTCAGAGTTGGTGTAACGTTTGCGAGGAACACCACGAGGAAACCACGTGTGAGGTAAAGAAGAGTGCCAGAGATAATATCTTTGGTAAAAGACTGGAAACTACCATCGTTGTCCTAGATTTTGCAGAGCCAGAGGATGTCATGATAATCAATACTAGGAACAAATCCTATGCTCCCAAAGGCAAATATGATCCTCCCTGCAGCTCTTCTAGCCCGAGATCATCCTCACCAACAACTACAATTCAGGTTCCTAATAGTCAAAGAACTACTTTGCCTCTCCCCTCTTCCAAATACAATATCCTAAATCAGTTGGCCAACATCAAAGAAGATGCCACCCTTCTAGACATGGTTGTCGTCCCTGAACAATAGAGGCATCTAAAAAAATTCATGGAAGGAAAAGCTTCCGTTGTAGCCAACCTCTCTTAAGAGGTCAATGAAGAGGATTTGTCTGTAAATAAAGTAGGTGTACATAACTTTAGATACCCTGTAAAAAATCCCCCTTTTTATATTTCTGTAAAAATTATGGATAAGATCGCCCATTGTTGCCTCATTGAAGGTGATTCGGGCCCAAGTGTAATGTCGAATATTATTATGGAAGAACTAGGATTTTCTTGTACAAATGAAAATGCCAGAAGCATGCTCTCTTATAATAGTCTACAACAAACGACCATAGGTGGGATCAAATATGTGACCTTGATTTTGTGCGCACACCCTGAAATAAGGACGACCCTTAATATTCATGTAATTGATATGCCAGTAAGAAATTACTCAATCATCTTAAGAAGATATTGGCAAGCCTTGACAGGTGGATACCTCTCACTTGACGGGACAAACTTATCTGTTTCTCAGAATGGTAAAAACATCATTGTCGTTAGAGAGGGAAGGATTTCACCTTACATAGAGAGTGTCCCACGGCCTAATGTGAACTATATTGAAGAAGACCTAGGGGTGTATTCCATCTTTTCCTAGGAGGATAACAATCCCTTGTAACAAACCGACTTAGACGATGGTATGTGGCACATGCACTTTGATGGTTCATGCTCTAATGAAGTTAACGAAGCTAGCATTATCTTGTACTCTACTATAGGAAAAATTCATAACTTTTCTTATAGGTTGGATTTTTCTTGCACAAACAATGTCACTGAATTCAAAGCTTTAGTATTAGGCATTGAAAACTCCTATAATCTAGGTTGTGGTCACCTTACAGTTTTTGGGGATACCGAGCTTGTTGTGAACCTTGTACGTAAGATACATTCTCCTAGCAACATTTTGATGAAATGATACACCCAAACTATTTGGGCACTTATCTCTAATGTGCTATCTTTCAACATTACTCATGTTAAGAGGGAATTGAACTAAATGGTTGATCGATTAGCTATTTTTGCAACCTCTCCTAATTGGAAACTTTTGCCACATAGACCTGATTGTACTTTTCAATATCTATATCGTCAACATATCCTTGAAAATATAGAATCATGGTAGGTCTTCCCTAGTGATGAGAGAATATGTGCTTTCATTCATAATGAACCTTATAAGCCTAAGGAAATTATATCCATAGAAGATAATAATATTCCTAAAGGCTTGACTCCTCTAGAGAGTTCATTTTCATCGAGTGACGTAGGCAGTAAGGAGAAACATAAATAAGAGGAGTAAAAAAGGAAGGTGGGTGAAACCATATCCTTGAACATTGGGACACCCAAGTATCCAAAGAATGTTAAAATAGGTGCCCAATGTTTTGACGAAGAGAAAATGAAGTTTTCCAAGCTGCTTGGAGAATTTCAAGATGTTTTCACTTGGTCTTATGAGGATATTTGTGGTTTTTATATCACTCTTATACATCATGCCATTCCCATCAAGGAAGGCATACAACCATCTAGGAAAAAGAAAAGACCTATCAACTCTTCACTAGAAGCAACTATTCAAAAGGAGTTGGAAAAACTCTTGAAAGCCAGAATCATCTTTTCGATCAAATATTCTGAATGGGTTTCAAATTTGGTTCCTGTTCGGGAAGCCATTGGTCATATTAGATTATGCATTGATTTTCATGCATTAAACTAGGCTATTATAAAAGAGCACTTTCCTCTCCATAATATGGAAATGTTTTTGCAGTAAGTCCCAGGGTCACAAATAATGTCCTTACTTGGTGGTTTTTCTGGTTATAATCAAATCAAGGTAAAAAGGGAAGATAAATATAAAACCACCTTTATTACTCATTGGGGCACCTTGAATTATGAATGTAGGCCTTCTGGCTTATCTGATGCAAGTGCCACTTTTAAAATACCTATGCAAGTTTCTTTTGATGCTTCGATTGACAATATTATTCATATCTACCTTGACGATCTAATTGTGTACTCTAAAGGACTATCAATTATCTCAAAGTTTAAAGAATTATGGCTGGGTCCTTTCAAGATCACTTTTGTCCTGGATACAAACTCTTACATTCTAAAAGATTTACAGGAGCGATTGTTTTCCTACAATACTAACGGTTCTCACTTAAAACACTATGTGGAACCAAATTGAAAAGTTTTAACGTTGTTTGGATTTTCTATATATTAATAGTCTAGTTCTGTTTTCATTTTCACTACTACTTTTAATTTCCGCTCTTACAATAGTTTAAATCCTGCTTTTATTTAATAGTCTTCTTTCTGTTTTTTTCAATTCTGTCATTTTGTTTCTACTATTTTAAATTTTGCAGTTCCATTTCTGTCATGACTTTTATTGCTTTTCATCTTTTAGGTTTAATTTTGGTCAAGAATAAGATGTTGGATCAGTTCTGCCACAGTGACACTCCTGCAAGGTATTGTTAGTCAATAACAATCAAGCTTACACAACTGTTACGATGTCCCCCTCGAAAGCATAATTGAATTTGTTATCTACTTTCACTACTGTCTTATAAAGAAATTGGTTATCTCCCGCTTATGCTTTCCATTTCTTCATCCATTTGAGAGTTAAAAGAGAAAGTCCATAAAATTTTTATCCTTGAAGTAAAGAACAAATTCTGGTTGAATGATTATGCATACAGGGATAAACCCCCTCATACTTAACATTTTTCATGAGTTATTCCCAAATTCCCAATCATTTTTCCATTAAATCCACTCACTTCCCCCTGTTGCATGATCATTCGGGTTATATCTTCTTGGTCCACTGTTATTTCGGTCTACGAAACCATATATTATGAGTTCTTAATCTGTTGGAAACAAATTTCTTCGTGGAGTCGCTAGTTTGTTGACGATTAAAATTGCAATTTGGAATTTCGCCTGCAAAGTATTGCTAAAGCCTATTATTTAAACTATGCTAATAAGATAATACTAGTAGGTGGGATCCCCTTGTAGACTGGAGGCTCAGAGATAGCCATATCACACTTTTCATGTTGTTGTTTTGATATTGATTACAAGGTCTTATATGGTTGATGATGCAGTCTTGGTTTTGTTTTAACATAATGGCAGGTGGATAATGCATTTTATGTGATGTTCCCTTATTCTAAGCTCTAATTATATGTTATGGGTGGTGTAGGGAAATTCAATTGCTTCAATTGCTTTCATTTAATTATCAACCAAGGATGCTTGTAAGCTTGTGATGATGCCAACACAATATATGTAGGAGTAGGCATCTAACTCTAATCTAGGAAAATTCAATTCAAATCCTAAATGAATTTTGCTAGGTCATTCTCTTCAAGAATGAGTGAAATCCTATACTTCTAGGCATGGAAATTTTCCACACCTTCTAGCTTGTCAACAAGCTTAGTGCTTGTAGACATTTTTACCTGGAGCTAGGAAAATGACTAAAAGTTGAAAATGCTCAGAATTTAATTTTGAACTTACCAGGAGGTGCAGTTGAATGAGGCGAGTAGCCTGATGCAGTTAGATTTCATAAAATCCAAAATTTTCCCCTTCAAACTGGACCAACGGAATTATGGACTGGTACTTCTAGTATTGGTTCTGGTTTCTTAGTTTCCTGGTTTTCTGGTTTTCCAGTACTAGTGAAAAATAGGGTTTCTCTTTCCGAGATTTCTATCCACTGAAAAAGTGTGTTGTGGCTTCCAAAGATTTATCTGGGCTAGTGAACACTTCCTTGATGAGTTTTAGGTTGAAATTCCTCTTCAATAGAAAACCCTAATTGTCATGTACGACAACAATGGCGTTTTTGCTTATCTAGCGAAAGATGCTCTCTTCAGCTTATCTCTGATACCATGTTAAGGTTTAAGATTTTATTAGGTTTCTTTTCAATTTACTAGATAACCATATCATAGATAGGATCACTGAGAGAAACAAAATCACAAGATACACAACATTTATCCTGGGAAACCCTCATGCGGGAGAAAACCCACCAAAAACTTCCTTAATATAGATAGCCAATACAATGCTAAGACAATAAACCAAAACACTAGAGAATATCCAACACTAAGCAATGTACCTCTCTCTTCCTTCTTCTCCCAACTGCAGCTACCAAACCTGTGCACTATATGAGCGAATGAGTGAGATAATAAGGCGTTGGCTTCCTTTATTTATACAAACTGGCAGGCGTCGGAAAGATGTCTCGTCACTGGACAGGGCCGACTTGTCTTCTTAGTGGTTAAAACCACTTTAATTAGCCTGGGGGCCAAATTCTCAATTCACACAATATATTTGGTCAATTAAAATTCCCGACATGATCAATCCACAAAAGGGGATTGATCTAATGAATAATAACTAGAATAATCTTTGTAGTTGCAATATTTCAACACCAGGTTTTTGTGAGTAGGTCATTGTTGAGTTTGAAGACAACTAAATAAGACCTAATAAGATTACGCTTGATGGGTGGGTGATGATGCATTGGAAAAAATAATTTTGTGACTTTGAATTCTTACCAAGTGTTGTGTGCCATGGATAACAAGGAGATGGATGTTTTTGTAGATGGTTATCAATAAAATTTACTTCATGGAATATAATTGGATTTATAGACCTAGTTAGCAATATCTCTTGATCCATTTCATTTGATCTTGGTTTCATATTTGGAAATCTTGTGTTTATAAGAAGTAATGGTGATTGGTTTTACATTGAGCACATCCTTGAACTACATTTGGCTTGGTGTTGCCATGTTCCATACCATGCACAATAATGGGATAGAGGGTGTGGTCACTCTTTTCTTGCCTAGTTTCAGGACATGCATTATTGATCATGGAATTGAACCATTTAGTTAGTTCATGTAGGTGATCCTCAATTTTGATGGAAAATATGTAGGCCTTGCTAATTTGCATGCACCCAATGATGTTATAGAGATAGTTATTTAGTGAGTTTGGCTAGAAAAAAATGTTTTCCTCGGTGATGACTCGACAACTAGAATCATAGGACGAGGAAAAGTCAAGTTGAGCCTCATAGATGGAAGGATTAGAACACTACCTGGTGTTCTGCACATCCCAGGATTGGCAAGAAATTTCATATATGTAAGCAAAATGGGTGATGCAGGGGTAAAAACAATATTTGAAAAGGAAACATGCATGACGGTTCGAGGAGCAATGGTTTTGTTGAAGGAAGTTCGGTTTGGAACTCTGTATAAGCTGCAAGGAAGCACTATTAGTGATGGGTGTAATAGTTCCATTGTTCCTGATATTGGAATTGAAGAAGAAAAAACTCCTACAGTCTCTGGAGAAAAGGTTATGATGTGGCATCAAAGACTGGGTCATATCGGAGAGAAGGGTCTTCGACTACTACACGGTAAAGGAATGGTTGAAGGCATGACTAACTATTCTCTGGATTTTGATTTATGTGAACATTGTGTATATGGGAAGCAGAATCGAGTAAGATTCCCCTATGGTGCAACGAGGACAGAAGGAATTTTATAGCTAGTTCACAATGATCTGTTTGGACCTGTGTCGGTTCCATCATTGGGAAAATCTGTGTACTATGTCTCATTTATAAATGACTTCTTGAGGAATACTTGGATATATTGCCTTAGGAATAAATCTGAAGTCTTTGAAAGGTTTAAAGAGTTTAAGGCTCTTGTTGAGAATCAAACAGAGAAAATAATTAAGGTGTTGATGACAGATAATGGTGGAGAGTTCTACTGGAATGAATTTGAAGAATTCTATACGAAGTGAAGTATATCAAGGCAGAAGACTACTCCATATAAACCTCAGCAAAATGGAGTTGTAGAAAGGGTGAACATGACGCTGATGGAAAAATCAAGGTGCATGCTTAGTGGTGTTGGGTTAGGGCAAGAATTCTAGGCAGAGGTAGTGGGTACTGCATGTTACCTGGTCAACAGATCACCCTCGTCAACACTGGATGACAAGACTCCACAAGAGGTATGGACTGGTAAGAAACCCTAATTCCTTAACTAGAAATAGAAAACCATTGACAAAAAACCCTGTGCCGAAAAACCTCCCAACAATGGACACGAAAATTGAGGCAACACGAAAAACGAGGCAAAAAATGAAACATGTTTCCTCAGGAAAAAAAAAATCTCGGGGGCGTTTCCCCAAACCCCCCCACGTGCTTGGTGCAACGTAGCATACACTGAAGAGAGTCATGCAAAGAATATAACACATACCCAACAAAAATTACTCTCGTAGTTAAACTACCTCATTTGTGGAGATTTCAATAATGTGGAGTTCTTATTCGCATGCCTCACCAAAAGTGTACAACCTAGAATGGCATCAAGGAAAAAATTGGCCTTTACAACCCCAATAAGTATTAGAGAGTTTATTCATTGAAGCTATGGTTCACTTGGTTGAGTCTTAGAGTTGGTGTTGATAAAATCATGAACCGCCTTGACAAAGCTGTGTTATCATGGAAAAACACATTCTTCTTCCATTTTCATGGAGGTAGCTCGGTGAAAGTATCAGGGGAGCACACTCTCTCTAACCACCAACCCATTGTTTTCTCTATTTCTTAATGAGTGGTTAAATTGAGAATACCTAAATCTCAATAACAACTTAATGTTTCCCATCTTGGGAATCCACCTTTCATCTAATCCATTTAATAGATTTGGAACTTGTTTCCCATGCCACATGGGAATGACACTATATTAAATGGTGGAACAATGTCATAATTGGAGAAATCACAATGTTATTGTGAGGGTTGGATTGTAGATATCGACCATGAGTTTGTGTCATAAAGTGATAAGGAAGAGTTTAAGGAGGTCTCTCGACATATTTAATTTAGTCCCTGTGATGAAGTTCTTCAATCATGAGTTATCATATTATTACGTGGTTTGAATATTGATCAATTCTTTTTAGGTCCAAGGTGCCCAAATTTACTTTTGGCTCCATTGTCTTAAAATTGAGGATCAACCCAAAAAATCCTTCTTCAAAATTCTTTCTATCAAGGAAGCATCTAAAAAAATTGGCATTCTAAAGATAGAGTCAGGAAGGGTAACCATCCAAGAGGAAATTCAGTCGGAATTTATTGTACACTTTCATATTATATTTCAAATCAAAGGCATGGATAATGCATAAAGGTTCGTCAAGGAGATGTACATCGACTTGTTCCTAAAAATGTTTCCCTTGAACAAGAAATAATTTGTGATTAGGATTTGACCCTACCATAGTTGACGAAAATGTTGATGGTGATAGTTGACGATACATTTCTTGGGTGGATGGTTTCTCATCTGAGTTTTTTAAAGCCACATGGGATTGTGTTGGGCGTGACTTACCTAGGGTTTACAAAGAAGTTCACTGGAAGAATCCTCTTAGAGTTTTTTTCAACAAATGTTTCATCAAATTCATCCTCAAAGTCGGGAAGGAGGGGGAGAGAAGAATTGATTACAAGTTGGTGGCCAATTACTCTTCTTAATGTTTCATATAAGATTTTGGCCAAGGCCTTAGCCTTGCAATTCCACTACATCTTACCTTAGGACATCGAGGCATAGTAAATTGGTTTCATTCGAAACTAATTTTTCTTTGGTAATGTAGTAGTTGTTTTGTAGGGTATAGAATGGGTTGGATGCATGAGGTTGAAATTTATAATCATCAAGTTGTACTTTGAGAATATATATGACTTCATTAAATGGCCATTCATTTTGGCCTCGTTATAGTCTCCGTGATTTGGTCATTTTTTTGTCTAGGTGGTGGACAACATATTCTAATATACTTAAGCGTATTTGTATGTTATTAAAGCTACATATGAGGAAGTTGGTATGTCCAAGTCAACTAGGCCATTCCGTGTTATTTTTTAGATATACAAAAAATCTTGCAAATATTATTATAAATTGATTCAATGGAATCATGTAAAAATATATGCTTTTATTGCAATGAAGTCAATGGATACAATGGGGTTGATCCCATTTTGTATCATTGGTGAGGTATTTGTGCTACCATTACAACATAACTACTTTATTTAAATATGTTCTAATTATCATTTTATTATATTACACCAAGTAAGCCTTATACTCTAACACCCCCTCTTGAGGCTTACAATACAATTAAAAACATTGACTAAACCATTCTTTAGATGTTTTTGTTTGACAAACAATGCTTGGACTAAGTAAGGCTCCATGAAGTTTCTTTGTAACCCTTGTAGAGGTGTAACTCCCAAGTTGAATTCCCAAGTTCCTGGATTGAAGCTCCATGAACTCTCGAATTATGAATATCCTATGTTAAATCACTATACAACAATACACATGCATGTCTCATAACCCCATTGTTGAGGGATTATTTATGAGATCCACAAACTCTCAAACTATCTAGGAAACAATCCATGTTGAGAATCACCTACATTTGATCCCTTCATTGTCCGCTAAGTCTAGGCCTCTTAAATCATGAAATCATCATATATTTTTACCGTCCTTTGTTATAATAAGGTACAATGGTAAAGGTTTATTTGCTACATCAAAATCATTGATAAAGGTTGAACATCAAATATCAGTATAGAAATATCCCCATCTACTAAGTTTTCAAGGCACCTAGCTAGGGTGCTTCCCTAGTTCTCCCAGAGGATATCTTAAATACAGAGTTTATCCATGTCAATCTTACATCTATTGCAAATAAACATTGGAAATAAAATAACTTATGAAACTAAAAGACTGTCTCTTCTAATGATTTCTAGAATGAAGGTCAAAAATAAAAATTATATATTTTCTCACTCTTCTTCTACTATATTTCTCAGATTTATAATTATTTACTCTTCCTCTTTCATACCTTCATCTTTATCTTAATAGGATAAATATTTTCTATATATAAATTGTCTTTGTTCTTGTTCAATGGTACTACTATGTGATGGGATATAGGTCATTCTCTCTATTGCATATTATTCTCACCGAAGTAGATTAGGCATAAAAACATAATGCATTATTGTTTTGTCTACTACAAGTAAGACAAATTATTAATCTCTCTACTCTCTATGTCGATTATCTTCTATTGCACCTATAGTTAAGGCATGGATAGTTAAGTGCACATTTCATTCTCTACATTTGATTTGATCTCCAAAACATGCTTCATGACTAATTTCTTGGTGGCTCTTTGAAACCCTTTCTACTTGAAACAGTGAGTTGCATCCCCTCTCGATGTTAATACAATGGGTTCCCTTCATTTGACCTCAACTCAAGTTCCTTTTAATATGGTGGTTCCTCCTTAGGTGACAGACATATAATAAAATTTTGTGTCATGTATTAGATACAACAACTTGAATCTCTTGACACCTACAACTTTTTATCTTACAATGGCTTCTCTATAGCTTCGCACAACTCTAGACTACACTCTTTCACATGATGCACACTATTGTTGGTGATTTAGTGTGTAGTTTACATATCCTGCCACTACCCTTTTGTAGTTTCTTCTCTGTCTTTGACCACAATCTCAAATAGGCAATAAATCAATTATCCTTCAAGTTTGACAACATCAGACTTTTATTCTTCGACCATCAACTCTCCTTTGATTACAAAAGGAAGATTGCTTTCAGTGATATGGAAATGAATTGATATGGGCTTTATATGGGCATTCTTTTTTCAAACTATTGTGGAGTCAAGGGCTTGTATTGGAACCATTCTTGGTGGATTTTTTGTAAGACTTCCACCTGTTATTAAAATTTGGACCAAATCAAACTCCAAATATTCTCGTTTGATGCCATGATATTTTTCTAAATATACAAGAAAGATTTCAAACATGATTAGAAACATACGCAATGGACTCATGCAAAGATATGTTTTTATTACAATGAGATCAATTGATATGCTTTTATTACAATGATTCATACTCAATGGACTCATACTAAATGGACTCATGCAAAGATATGCTTTTATTACAATGAGATCAATTGATACGATGGGATTGATATGCTTTCTATCATTGGTGAGGTAGTTGTTGCTACCATTACAAGGTAACTACTTTATTTAAATATGATATAATTATCATTTTATTAGATTACATAAAGTAAGCCTTGTACTCTAATAGGCTTCCCTTTGGCCCCGACCCTATATTTGGTGGTTGTAGAGGCCATTGGCTACCTCATTCATCACTAGTCTCCTCAAGGGTTGATTAAAGGTGTTTTGTGATCCAAGTTTGTCGCTTGTCAAATGGTCAATGAGCATTTTCTTGACAATTCATTTCTTACTATCTTGGAAGGAAAAGAGTTGATGGACAATACTATGGACTATCTATATTTTTAATGATGCCTCGGGTTCTAAACTTCAAAAGGCCAAATCCATTATGAAATGTTATCTTAGGATGGAAACCTTGATTTGATAGCCTATCAAGGGTGGAATTAGATTCAATGTGGTCAAGTGTTTAAATTTTTGGGGATCCCCTTTGATTTTCAATCTTCATTAAAATCACTCTGGGAGATGGTGTTGCAATGAATAGCTAAGAAATAGGACAAGTGGATTTCATGGCCTCTATCTTTAGCAACTATATTCTAGGTCTACTCCAAGTTTCTCGTTTCCATTCATGTGTATTATTCATCTTGATGGGTTCTGTCCATTACAACCTATTGATGTCTAGAGATGCTCCTCTGAAACATTCTCAACACTACCATGTAAGAAAAAAGGTCTTCCATCAGGTTAATTGGGAGATTTGTTATAGTCCAAAGGAATAGGGTGGTTTTAGGATAATTTGGTGATTTTTCCAATCCCATGCACTATGTGCAAAATGGGTGATTAGGGTTATGGGAGGTAAATGAAACTAGAAAGTGCCCCTGCAAAATATCATTCTGATAGGGGGCTCTGCTTAAGAACTAGTTTATCGGCTTGATGAGGAAACTAGCTAAACTACATAAAGAAGACTAGTTCTCAATATGAAGCCAAGAGTCCATGAGTCTCCTTTATCAGCTTGAGAACTACATTGACTTCATCTGACCAACCAACAAAAGAGAAATCTTGACAGAATTGGGTTTGAAGGTCATCCCACTTCTTGGTCTATTTTTTGGTTTCTTCATGCATATACCAAGCCTTTGGGAAATGTCAAAGTGGATTAAGGTCCTCTAGGATGACATAAGCTTCCCCTTCTTGAATGAACTCAATGCAATAGTATAATCTTGAGGTGATAGCATGTATACAATGGAGCAAGAGTAGCTAGTGGAACTAGAGGATCAATGGGACTATGATTTGCTCCTATGCATGTACTAAGGCAAATTTCATCTAGTATAACTTCCTTTATAGACCCAATAACAAACTTTCATTTTGGTGTAGGTGCACCCTAGGTAGGTGGCAAGATCATTATTGATGAAGTGGATGGTACATTGACTAACATGAATATGGAAGGTTGAGAATGAGAATGGAGGCTAGTTACTAATTATATGATGGAAATGGGTTTTGGTAGATGACTAAGCTAGTTTTTTTTGTCTGTGAAGGCCCTTTTTTTCCTCCACTTTACTCTTATTTATCTTTCTAGGCTTTGTGATATGCTTAACACTCCTCAATGTTGTATCACTGGTACTATTGGTAGTCACAATACTTATTGGGATATAGCCTTAGTCAATTCCATAGGCATCTAAAATGGTTTTTTCGTGGTTGTGAGGAGTATCAAATGTTTATGGGGTAGTAACTAGAGGTGCAATGGAGTAAGTGGTAAGTGGTGTTCATGGAGGTATCACTTGGTTATTGCATTCTAGTATCATAAGGGGTTGATATTATTGAGGTGGTGATGGTGGTGTAATAGGAAGTTTTGTAACTTACCGGGTACCATTGACTTGAGGTGCATAGGGAACATCGACTACACCATCTCCAATAACATGTCTATTATGGTTGTAGTTACCATGTGGTCTAGGCTGATCACTGGTAGTTCCTTACTCAAAAGGAAGGATTTTGTAGTATACTACATGAGGTTATGATGGATGTAACATGCCTCCTGTTAGATTTTCAATGAGCTATGGCTCAAGTGTCCTCTTTAAATTTTCTGTTTAATTATTACTTGAACCATAACTACTTCAATAAACCAAGATCACAAGAAGAATAACCATGCACAAGAACATAAGAAGTATCATGGGAAACCTATTAAGCTGTAATATTGGCTCATTAACCCTTAATTGGGGCATATTACACTAGTAATGTTATTTTATTTATGTCGGCTTTATTCCATTAGTTGTAATTATACCTCCTAGTCTCCTATATATATCAAGGAGACATTTTCATTTGGAATCATCTTGGAATTGTAAATTTATGTGGGCATAAGGAGTTTGCCCCCTCAAAGAGGCTTATTATCTTAATTTATCACTTTTTCAAGGCATTGAGTACTTATTCTGAGGTTTTTATATGCTATATTGATATTTGGTTCTTAACATATGGTATCAGAGCTCAAGGTCTTGGGGTTTCGCTGCTACATCTGAGACACCTTGGAATTTTTGCTATAAATTTTTTTCTACAATGTTTCAGAAGGAACAGATTGGAGGATATTTAGTAGATGGATCAAGGTACGTTGGGTTAAAATTTCATCTCCTGAGGCCTTATAATTTCGGAGATACAACCTATGCAAGATAGGGTTCTGGAATCATCCTGAACTGAGTCATTGTGGAATTTTCGCTATAACATTGTTTCTGTAACGTTTCAGACCCTAAAATAATGAGGATACTCACAAAAATTAGTAAGGTATTTTTGGTAAAAAGTTAATCTTATGGTTCGTCTTAAATTTCTAGATACACCCTGTGGAAGATAGGGTATTAGACTAGTCCTATTGACTAGTCTCAAGAAGGTGTTCCAGGTAAAAAAATCATAAATTCTTCCTAGAGAATCCAAATTGAGTGAGACTGGTTGCATTGGATAGTGTACAATCTTTAGTATTTCTTGTACGAGTTTCAAAATTTTATATCAATTATTTTGTGTGGGGAACGCTATACAAGTGACATCTCCTGGAAAGGCCAAAAATCAGCAAGTTGTGAGGAAGTTACTGTAAATTCCACTTGACACATCCAATTGTGATAAGACCTATGGCATTGCAGAGAAGAAATATCAGAGAACTACAAATAATAAAGTTTCATACCCAGAAGGGCCGAAACATTAGAGATACAACAGAAGAAATATTGTCTAGCAGAACCACCTCAAAATCAAGGTTCAAAAGTGATACTTGGCCAACATGCCACCCAAAATGGGAACTTTTACACCAAATAAGCCTCCAGATAATCCTACATGGACTCTTGATTAAGGTGAAGAAATGCGTAGGGACATAAATGATTTACAAAAGAAGACAGTAACAAAATATGAACTACAAGAGATGATGGAGGGTTTAAAAGGGGATATCATGGAAGGATTAAAAAATTTCATAATAGAGAGGACACCTGAAAGTGAAAATGTATCCCATTAAATTCATGATGAGGACACAAGGAAGGTGAATCAAGAATGGAGAAATTCCAACTTTGGGTTGAAGACCAACGACGTTCCTAAGATCAATATGAGGAAGTTTGATGGCAAGGACCCAATCACATGGATACTTCAGATGGAGCAATTCTTTGATCTACATAATGTGCCACATACACAAAAGGTACGAATTGCTTATTTATATTTAGAACCCAATCAATTTGTATGGTATCGATGGTTTTTTTCTCGCAAATCACTCGTCACTTAGACAATTTTCACAGAAGAAATGATAGCACACTATGAGGATACACGGAGCAATACCTTCTTTAGCCAATTGATAAATCTCAAGCAAAAGGGTTCAGTTATAGAGCACATTGAGAACTTCCAAAGATTGAATATAAAGGTAATAGATATTCCAGATGAGCACTTGGTTGATGTATTCATAGGAACTTTAAAGGATAACATTCAACATGAGGTTCGCCTTTGGGAACCAAAATCATTGGAGAATGCATTTAAGGTGGCAAGAAATGTTGAAAGTAAAAATATGGCTATGGCTACTAGAAGGACCAATCCCAACATCTAAAGAGAGAATAATGCTCCTTCTTCTAAAACACCTCAACCTACAAGGTTGACACC
>ML815561.1:57116-105672 GCA_009831015.1 Picea engelmannii
GGATTTATTCCATTAGTTGTAATTATACCTCCTAGTCTCCTATATATACCAAGGAGACATTTTCATTTGGAATCATCTTGGAATTGTACATTTATGTGGGCATAATGAGGTTTCCCCCTCGAAGAGGCTTATTATCTGAATTTCTCTCTTTTTCAAGGCGTTGAGTACTTATTCTAAGGTTTTTCTATGCTATATTGATATTTGGTTCTTAAAAAAACCCTTCTCAACAAGGGAAGAAAACCCAACCAATCCTTTGCTATATTTCTCAAGAGAAAGACCTCCCACTTCATCACCAAACCTAGCACACAAGAGGGTGATGTAATTCTCATAATTTCAGACCACTACTTCTGAAATCATGAGATGACACAATGTTAAGTGTGTTTCCTCAATGGGGATTCACCTTTATTTATATAAGACTTGTCACATCAAATGATGTGTCTATTGGAACAATAGGGTCGACCTCAATAACTCAAAATATAATTAATAATTTCCATATTAATTATCTTGTACATTAATTATTAATCACGTTAAGGTGGGGCCGACCTGTACCCTTTACTTTACAATTAGGGTTATAGGAAGGTATGACTCTTGAACAATATAGCAAGAGGTATTATACACCCACTAGTGCTCATCCACTAGGGGCACATCCATAGGGATGTACATATCTCTGGCTCACTGCATTACACAGAAGAACCAGTTCTTCACACGTTCACCTATGCTCGTCCACAGGTACGTCCACTCAACAGATCTTCTTTCCCTCTGTCTCACACAGAAGAATCATCCGGAGTTTCTTGTCAACTTTGTTGCTCAAAGGATGCTAGTACATCATCTCTATTTATGTTCTCATGACGATGCACCCAACACTTTGGGATTTAACATGTTCACCTTGTGCTCAGCCACAAGCATGTCTAACTCAACAAATCACCTTTTCCCATTAGAGAATCATCTGGAGTTCTTCTCAACTCTATGAATGGAGGAGGTCATCTCTACATTCCATCTCTGTCTCAAATAGGAACCACGTACCCTTATTAGGGGATTTCTCTCAAGTTTGTAAGCTGGAGAAAGACTCACATAGCTGCAATGATCCACATCTCACAGGTTTGTAAGCTGGATAATGTCTCACAAAGTTGCAATCATAAACACTCCCTCTCAGCTAGGGAGGCATTCTTCATCATTCCAAGTCTCACACGAATGTACTTTGAACTTTGTCTTGGCTAGAGTCATCAACACTCCCTCTCAACTAGGGTGGCATTCTTCACCAAGTTAATTTAGTGAAGGTGTCTACAATCTGCTCATGTGTAGGAAGGTATTGTATGTGTAATATTTTCATCTGCATCATATCTCTAATATAAAGATATTTGTAATATACCAGATATAAAAAATATGCAGAACATAAATAAAATGCTAGAAATGGCAGAATAACAACAATATAACCAGAACAATAACCACAATAGCATTGAAATGATATAAGAATAACAACAGAAATAACACTTTGATTCTGAAAGCAATGTTCACGGGCCTCTTCGAGGGGGCAACCTCCAATTGAGCAGAGCTCTATTACAATAATATCCAAGCTAGGGTTCTCATACCCTCAACTCCTATTTATACTAAATATGTCTATCAAAAGAAGCATCTAGAGGAAGATCTACCTTTATTACATCTGAATATATTGTTCTACCTATATGTGGGTTAGGACCCTAACATGTCCTCCCCCTTAAAAACAACCTTGTCCTCAAGGCTTGAGATGTGGAAATTGTTGCAGAATGGTAGTTGGTTCCCAAGTGGCATCTGCTGGAGTTGTATCTTTCCACTAGACTAACACTTCCTTGATGGTTCTTTGACACAGGTGACGCTCACGCTGGTCCAAAACTGCTTGTGGTTGTAGCCAAATGGATCCTTCTTCGTCTAACTCGGGAAGGTTGGTTTGAAGTTGGCACTTAGTTCCAATCACCTTCTTTAAGCATGAAACATGAAAAACAGGATGTAGATTCGAATGACTGGGCAAAGCTAACTGATAAGCTACTTGTCCCACACGCTTGAGAACGGTATAAGGACCATAAAATTTGGGCACTAGCTTTTGACAATGCTCGGCCTTGAGGGAATTTCTCTTGTAAGGTTGTAGTCGAAGAAACACTTGATCCCCTTCTGCAAATTGACATTCAGAGTGACCTTGATCTGCTTGTTGCTTCATGCGATTTTGTGCCATGACCAAATTCTCTTTGAGGGTATGGAGAATAGCCTCTCAAACTGTAAGTGTTTGGTCAACTGCCTAGACCTTTGAGACACCAGGTTAGTATGAGAAAACTGAAGGTGGCTTCTGTCCATATACCGCTTTAAAAGGAGTCATGCGTGTAGCTATATGGTATGAAGTGTTGTACCACCATTCAACTAGGGGTAACCATTGAGCCCACTGATTTTGATTTTCCGAGGCAAAAAACCTCAAATATGTTTCCAAACACTTGTTGACAACTTCTGTTTGACCATCAGTCTGGGGATGATAAGATGTGCTGAGATGCAATTGGGTGCCTTGTAGCTTGAACAGTTCTTGCCAAAAATTGCTTGTGAAGGTTGGGTCACGATTAGAAACAATAGAGTGCGGCATGCCATGAAGCTTGAAGATCTGATCCATGAAAATTTGAGCCACCGTGGATGTTGTAAACAGGTGTTGAAGAGCACAAAAATGAGCATACTTGGAAAGGTGATCAACAACCACCATGATGGCTGATTTATTTCCCGATTTGGGTAAGCCTGTAATAAAATCCATAGAGATATCCTTCCAAATAGCAGGTGGAATCAGAAGCGGTTGTAGTGTGCCGGGAGATTTGACTGTTTCTCCCTTGTTGCGTTGACACACATCACATTTAGCGACAAAATTACGAATGTCTTGTTTTATACCATCCCAAAAAAAAGAACGTTTGACCCTGTCATAGGTTTTGGTGAACCCAAAGTGCCCCGCTGTGGGTGTAGCATGAAGCTCAGAAAGTACCGTGGATTTAAGCTTTGATTGTTTACTTAAATACAAATGGCCTTTGTATTGAAGCTCATCATGGAGCCAAGAGTACCCTGGGGAAGCTGGAGCATTGGACTGTAATTGTTGGATCAGATGCGAACTTTTGGGATCTTGTAGCCATTCCTGGCGAACGGCTTGGAGCCAATCTGGTACAATGAAGGAAAGAGAAAAAATGGATCCTTCATCTTCATATTTTCGGGAAAGTGCATCTGCCACCACATTGTCTTTGCCTTTCTTGTAAATGATCTCATAATCATATCCAAAGAGCTTAGTCACCCATTTTTGTTGCTTCAGGGAGGAAATGCATTGTTCCAGAAAATACTTGAGGCTTTGATGGTTTGTCTTAATTTGGAAACATTGCCCCAATAGATAAGGGTGCCACATATCAACGACATGCATAATAGCTAACATTTCCTTTTCATAGATTGATTTACCCATATTTCTTTCAGATAGTTGCTTGCTGGTAAAGGCCAAAGGCTGACCCTCTTGCATAAGGACAACACCAATTGCTTTCCCTGAGGCATCACATTCCAAGACAAAGGTCTTTGTGAAATCAGGAAGGGCCAGGACTGGAGTGGTGCACATGGCCATATTCAAGGTTTGAAAATCTTTAGCAATGACTAGAGTCCAAGCAAAAGAGTTTTTTTTAGAAGAGCAGTGAGAGGTGCTACAATCTTTCCATAATTCTTAACAAACTTGCGATAATAACTTGTTAAGCCCAGAAATCCACGCAAGATTTTGAGAGTCTTTGGGTGAGGCTAGTCTGGCATAGCTTCAATATTTTTTGGATCCACCCTGGCGCCATCCTTGCCAACCAGATGACCCAAGTATTCTACTTCTGAGGCGCCAAAAGAACATTTAGACTGTTTCAGGAAAAGTTGGTGCTGAGAGAGTAGATGGAGAGCTCAATCCACATGAACAAGGTGGTTTGTCCAGGTTTTGCTATAGATGAGGATATCATCAAAGAAAACTAAGACAAAATGACGAAGAAAAGGATGGAAGACATGATTCATGAGGCTTTGGAAGGTGGAGGGGGCATTACACAAGCCAAAGGGAATGACCAAAAACTCATAGTGGCCCTCATGAGTTCTAAAGGCAGTTTTGGGAATGTCTGCCTCTTTCATACGTATATGGTGGTAGCCCAAACGAAGATCAAGTTTAGTAAAGAATTGGGTGCCACTCAATTCATCCAGGAGGTCATCAATGACAGGAATGAGAAATTTGTCTTTAATGGTAAGTTTGTTGAGGGCACGGAAGTCAGGACACATTCGTCAAGAACCTTATTTCTTCAGGACCATGACCACAGGAGAAGAGTAGGGGCTCGTACTAGGGCGGATAATGCCTGCATTAAGGTGTTCCTGGATCATTTTCTCAATTTCATTTTTTTGGGAAAAGGGGTGACGATACAGACGGATATTGGGAGGAAGGCTTCCGGGTACAAGGGGAATGGAATGATCATGAACACCACGGGAAGGAGGGAGTGCCTGGGGAGTGGAAAAGACCACTTGATGTTTAGAAATGATGGCTTGGAGGTCTTGCGGCACCGAGGGTGTCTCTGTTGCTTGTATGGAATGGAGTTGGGCAATAACACCAAAATGACCTTTTTTGAGTAGCTTTTCCATGCGATGGGAACTAATGATCTCAGGTAAACCGACGTTGATTCCTTGAAACTTATATTGGTGGCCCTCCTGGTCGAATTGCATGGTTAATTCCTTAAAATCCATGAGAATGGGACCCAAAGTCCTTAGCCAGTCTGCACCCAACACAATATCACAACCGCCCATGTCTATAGCAAACATATGAGATTACAGGTGGTAGTCACCAATTTGGAGACACACATTTTCACAACGCCCTCCACATTTCATTGAGCCACCATTGGCAATCATGATTTGGAAATTATTGACAGCATGGATGTAGCAATGAGTTTCTTGGGAAATGCGGCGATGAATAAAATTATGGGTGCTTCCACTATCAACCAGAATGATGACCTTCCGATGCTTGATGTAACCGATTAGCTTGAGGGTTTGGGGGGCGAAGAAGCCAGTGAGAGCATTGAGGGAAATGATCGGTTCTCCTTCAGGAGGGTCTGAGGGAGGGGTTATGTCAGTGGTTTCAGGTGACTCAAACACAAGGGGAGTTTCAACATCCTCTTCCGAAATATCCTCGGAGATGGCCATAAAAATATTTTTTTCCTTACACTTGTGGCCCGGGAAATATTTTTCATCACAATTATAACAAAGGCCTTTGATTTGGCGTTCAACCATTTCATCCCTGGTCAATTTTTGGATCTTTAGTGGAGTGGAGGGAGTAGTGGGATTTACTGGTTTAGGGCGAGGGATAAAGGAGTGTTTTTGGTTTTGAGAAGATACAACCTGTTGTGATTCTTTAGCTCTTTTAGTAGCCTCCACCCAACTCTGAGGCTGAGCCATGAGGACATGGGCCCGGATCTCATCCTTGAGGCCACTGATAAAACACTCTTGGAAAAAGGCATCAGACATGCCCTATGTCCATAAAGTCAAGCGCTCAAAGGTAGCTATAAAGTCCTCCACTGTTCCTCATTGTTTCAACTTTTTCAAACAACCCAAATGGTTGGTGTCAGTGTCAAAGCGTTCATAAAGCTCTGCCACAAAGTGTGTCCAAGCAATATACCCTTGACGGAAAGTTTTTCTCCATTGCCACCATTGCCAATGTTCTTGATCTAGATGGAGAACACCGTACCGGAGTTTGGCCAAGTCATCTGTAATGTCATATAAAGAGAAATAATGTTCCATTTGGGTTACCCAGCCAGTGGGGTCTGAGCCATCAAATTTGGTCACATCCACCCTCCAGAAGGCATAGGTCACGTTTAAAGTGATGGTGCTGAAAGTTATGGGAATGAGAGGAATGTTCACCTTCAATATGTGGGGGTGAGTCAGAGAAAGGGTTATTTGTAGGGATATGAAGCTTGGTGCAGAGGGACGAAAAGATAGATTCAAGTTGGGTGGTCAGGTCTTGTTTGATTTCCTCCATTGAGGATTGCATGGTTGTATTGATGGCGACAACATTGGCATTGAGTTGTTTCACTTCTTGTTGGGTCACGGTGAGACTAGATTGCAAGGTATTGAAGAGAGTTTCAAAGTCTTGGCTACGGGTATGGGCCATGAGGACGAGGGAATCGAAAAGGGGCAGGTGGGGTCAAAAATTTTGCCGAAAAATGATATGTATGAATGTGATAAGGATGAAGAGATGAATCCAATGGAATGCCCAAATGCCCAATATCTTAACTAGGAAGAAATGTGTAGTTACTTGGCAACCTGAACACAGTTGCGCGGCAACAGATCTTGTCTGTTTTGATTTGTTTATTTTGTTGTCCCCAAGGGTTAGGTATTCAAGGGTTCTACAGACAAGGGTTTTCCCTGTGCTATATCTCTCTGATATACGTGCGGGGTCCAACAATAGTACTCGGCCCAATATCTCAGGGCACTAACTAAGGAGGATAGACCGTACCCTTAGCCGTACTACCCGACTACCCAGATACTAGAGAATATCTTCCTAAGTGTTGTTCTTGGTGGCACTATAGCAGTCAGGCGACCGATCGGTTTATCTAAAGAGGGCTTCAGGAAATCTAGGTCGATCTGTACACAGGTATTGTCTGATGCGCTACCACTCAAAGGGGTACCAACAGGGGTTACAAGGGTGGCCAACAGATGTGCGCTTAAGAACCACTTGTATTTCATGCATGTATGAATCCCTCAATTGCGGGTTTATGCACGTAACGACAGATCTCTGTGTCTTAAAGACGCTGGAATACGTCTCTACCCTAAAAAAAAATTACCCACAATTTCTGCCAAGGAAAGTGCTATGATACCACTTGTAATATACCAGATATAAAAAGTATGCAGAACATAAATAAAATGCTAGAAATGGCAGAATAACAACAATATAACCAGAACAATAACCATAATAGCACTGAAATGATATAAGAATAACAACATAAATAACACTTTGATTCTGAAAGCAATGTTCACGGGCCTCTTCGAGGGGGCAACCTCCAGTTGATCAGATCTCTATTACAATAATATCCAAGCTAGGGTTCTCATACCCTTGACTCCTATTTATACTAAATATGTCTATCAAAAGAAGCATCTAGAGGAAGATCCTTCTAGAAGTGGAAGCTTCTATTAGGTCTTCTTACATTCAACTTATTCTAATTTATTGCAAGGCCTTATTAATATTGACCTTTATTACATCCGAATATATTGTTCTACCTATGTGCGGGTTAGGACCCTAACAATATTTCATCTCATCGTGTTTTGATCCATCAAGAAACATTGGGTTCTCAAAGAGCTTTACACACATCTCTTGGTTATCATCATAGGATCCATCTCATGGTTAAGTAAATCTGTCATAAGCTTGTCAAGCCATATGGATTCTCACATTCGATGATATATAATCTGCTTCTGTGGTACTCAAGGCCATAGAGTTTTGTTTCCTGCTGCATCAAGAAATCATGGAAAACTTCACGGTAAGACAACAAGTGGATGTGATTTTTCGGTTCATTGTACTCTCTGCTCAATCTGTATCGACATATCCTGCAAACTCAAGTTCATACTGGAGGCATATCTCAGGCCATATCCAACTGTGCCTCATATATATCTTAATACATGATTTACTGTTATCCAGTGAGTATGTCTCAACTGACTCATGGATTGACTAAGTACATTCATTGCATAACATGAATTTGATCTGGTCTTAACCAGATTCATCAATGATCCAATCAGTTGTGGATCAATCTCGTCTGAATCATCATCATTCATTTTCTTCAAATCCATCACGATGGTTTTGCATTCTGTCATACTGAACTTCTTTAATATTCTCACTGTATATTTTCCTTGACTCAGGAAAATCTCATTGATCCTATGTCATACTTCTTGTCCAAGAAGTAGTGCATCATATTCATATCCTTCATCTCGAAATCAGAAGTCAAGGCTTACTTGTATCCAACCAACAAGACTTTCTGAATAAGTTATCAAAAGAAGGTTCTCATCACTAATACTGTAATAGTAGTTTTGGATCAACAATACTCTTGTTGGAAATCAAACTCATCAAGATTCCATCTATCTGATGTGGTTCCCAATTCTTGGATGATAGTACAGATGGAAATGTATCGGATTACTGGATCAATATATCTCATCATATTTTTACTCCTTCTGCTTGTGAGAATCCTCTAACTATAAGTCTTGTTTTATATTTTCCGATACTTCCATCGGTTGCATGTCTTTCTGCCTCTTGCATAGTTTGTCAATCCTAGACATGTCTTTTATAGCCTACTTACAAGGTTCCTAGGAATACCAACTGGAGCAACTGGATCAACATGTTAATGACTATCTCCCTTTGAACTGTTGAGGGGGAGAAAGTATTTTTCTTTTCCATCTTCTCAAATAACTCTGACTCATTCTTGAGTCAAGTGACTCCTTCTGAAATCTTGAAGGAGTGACATCTTCCTTTGTTGTTAACCTGCCTGGAACAAGAAAACAAACAAAAGGAAACAAGACAAGAATATCTCCTAGAGGAGATTTATGAGTACATCTTCTAGAATCAACACAATTTTAAGAATTGTTGTCACAGCTACAACACCTACTTGTAATGTAGCAACCTTAGAAATGTAGGTTATAGTCACAATAAAAACAATCAAACCTGGAGTCTTCACTTCCAGTGTGTTGTTCTTATGAATGCACTGAGAGTTCTCTGGGTCTATGATTTGCACTAGGGGTTCCTTCCTCTTGCAAAATACCCTTATGACAATGATGCAAATAATATATATATATATAAGTGCATACCTGAGAGTGAACATCACTGGAGATTCTGCTTCAATATTATGATGAGTAATGACATTCTTTGCAATTTTTCCTTGTAGCCATCTATACCATACAAGTCTCTAACGAGGTTTGCATCATCCTTTATTGTTGTAACTTCCATGTATCACATACTTGCAATTATGTCCTTTTGTTGGTGATCCAACTTGTTTATCACTGTTTAATTTATCTAGGTTATGTCTATTGTTTGACATTTAGCAAATATATTGTTGTATCTATCCTTGTAGCTTATGTTGCTACTTAACTTGGTTATGTCTTGACTTCAGATCTGTATTTTAAAGGTTTCAATTTGGTTTGTAACATATTCAATGTACTTTAGACAAACCAATAATATCCTTTTATGCTTGTTGGGATATACACCAACACTGTCATTTAAACACTTGCATGGAGATAGCTTTCTCAGATACAAGCCTTGAACTATCCGAAGGAATAATATTTGGTATAGGCGAATCATGCAAGATGTTTCCATTTTTATCATTGAATAATGGAGTCAAATTGTTTAAGAGCATTCGGAATCGGTGAGAAGTCTCTTGCAACATGAGGGTTTGATGAGCCACTGACAAGAGCACTTGTAGAAGTGGAGAGAGGACCAACACCATCTTATGAAGGAGAAGGGTCCATTAAAACATGATAGTAATAATCTAGGAGAGGTCCTCTAAGGGGTCTTCCCTGCTCAACTTTTGTTCTAGCATGCTCAACACTGAAGAAATGAATGATCCTATGTTTTGTATGTATGGCTGGAACTTAACAAATCACACCACCATGATTTAAGAAATGGAACAGTTGTAGGCCTTCTTGCAACTTGTTATCTTTTGTCAATGGACAAGAATTTGTCCCATCAAATGAGGCACGGGTTTTAGGGTTGAATAGACTGAGCACAGAGCGATAGAGACTGCTTCCTTCTAGTTTTATTGTGCAGCAATATAACTCAGAAATAATTCAGAAATATAACTCGGAAATATGGGCAGCAATATAACTCAGAAATTTAATTGATTGTGTTGCTTACATTTCCTCAGAAATCAGTCATAAATCTGTTGTAATTTAACTCAAAAATTTACCATACATTTGTTGGAATGTACCTCAGAAAATTTACCCTCTAGCCTTCCATCTGTCACATAAATTCACCTCATATTTTGACCTTTAAAAAACTGATCTGTAAATTGTTTTGAGTCTCTGGTTATGGCTGCTCCTGGACTGCCGGCTACCTCAGAGATTACCCCACTAGGCCTGTGGGTACTTCTTTAAGTCTGCGACCAGGCTTTAAGTGTCCTTCAGGACCTGCAGTTGGGACTTCAAGATCTTTCCTTTATGTTGCGGATAGGGCTCAACATGTGCGGCCTGTGGTTAGAGCCTTAACCTTCACCTCGAAATTTAAGGAGAAAAGTATGGCTCTTCTCTGTTGTTCAAGCACAGGAACATGTGTTGCTATACGTGTGCCCAAGTGTTCCTTAGAGGCCTGCGGCCAGCCTCATCCTTCACCACAGAATTCAAATGAGGGCCCGACCCCTTTCTTGTTAGTCCAAGAACTCCCACAGCTGCCATCCTTTTACTGTGCATATGGTTTTCTTCAAGTACTGCTCTGATACGATGTTAGATTTTCAATGAGCTATGGCTCAAGTGTCCTCTTTAATTTTTTTTTTTAATTATTACTTGAACCATAACTACTTTAGTAAACCAATATCAAAAGAAGAATAACCATGCACAAGAACACAAGAAGTATCCTCGGAAACCCTTCTCAACAAGGGAAGAAAACCTAGCCAATCCTTTTCTATATTTTTCAAGAGAAAGACCTCCCACTTCATCACCAAACCTAGCACACAAGAGGGTGTTACAATTCTCATAATTTCAGACCACAACTTATGAAATCATGAGATGACACAATGTTAAGTGTGTTTCCTCAATGGGGATTCACCTTTATTTATATAAGACTTGTCACATCAAAGGATGTGTCTATTGGCACAATAGAGCTGACCTCAATAACTCAAAATATAATTAATAATTTCCATATTAATTATCTTTTATATTAATTATCTTTTACATTAATTATTAATCACATTAAGGTGGGGCCGACCTGTACCCTTTACATTACTTGAACAATATAGCAAGGGATCTTATACACCCACTAGTACTCATCCACTAGGGGCATATCCATAGGGATGTCCATATCTCTGGCTCACTGCATTACATAGAAGAACCAGTTCTTCACACGTTCACCTGTGCTATTCCGCATGCACGTCCACTCAACAGATCTTCTTTCCCTCTGTCTCACACAGGAGAATCATCTAGAGTTTCTCGTCAACTCTGTTGTTCAGAGGATGCACCTAGCACTTTGGGATTTCACACATTCACCTTGTGCTCAGCCACATGCACATCTAACTCAACAAATCGCCTTTTCCCACTGGAGAATCATCCAGAGTTCTTCTCAACTATCTGAATGTAGGAGGTCATCTCTACGTTCCAGCTCTATCTCGGATAGGAACCACGTACCCTTCTTAGGGGCTTTCTCTTAGGTTTGTAAGCTGGAGAAAGACTCACATAGTTGCAATGATCCACATCTCACAGGTTTGTAAGCTGGAGAATGTCTCACATAGATGCAATCATCAACACCTCCAAACCTAACACCTTCTCCATTCCATCTTTGGGGGTGAAAGTGTTGTTGTTATAGAATTCTAGCTAAACTACATAAGGCTTCTATGAAAATTCGACATATATCATTAAAACAAAATAGCGAAAAACATTGTATAATGTGTTTTTATCTCCCTAACATATTTGGATAAGGGATATGACCTCTGAGAATCATCATCCTGCAAGGAGAACATGGAGAGGAAATAGTCAGATAACTGCTAAAAAGATGATGAAATTCTCTTAGATATGTTGGAAACACTTAAAAGCAATGCTTAAATGTGTGTATGAGTAGATTTTAGGCACGACATTTGGGTGGTCTTTCAAGTCTTGATAGATGTTAGTCAATTTGGTAAGATGTTATTATACATCTCCCATATTATCATATTTAGGTATGGAATGTGGTAATATAAAAACTTGGATCTTTGGATGCAATATCCTGAAGTATGGTTTAATCATATCTCCAAGTGGAGGCTATGCTACTACAATTGTTGGCTATACTAGTGGAACCACAGGTAGAGGAGATACAATCCTAGGGTTTTGTAATCAAATTTGTTAACATGATAGAACATACTATGGATTTTCCTAAGGGATTATCCTAGCTTGATAATATTAGTATGGATTTCTATGTGGCATTGTAGGAATGGAGGGGTTAATAGTAAGATATGTACCCTGATAAGGTGGTATAGTGGGGTTAATCAAATTAGTTGTTGGGTAAGTGATTGGAGTAAGTAGCTACTATGTGATGAGGCCTTGTAAGGGTTGCAAGTATATGGTGTGCCTTTATGGGTGCATTAATATAGGTTAAAACTATACATACTGCTATTATAGTAACTCAATTATAATGACATTCAATTTTTCAATCATTGTCTAGATGGGTTATGATTGGTCCTGCAAGTTACGTGGTGGAACTCGGTTTTGTATTTATTGGGAAAGTTGAGTGAGTGACTACTGGTATGGAGATGGCTAGGAGGACTATGGTATGACATGTTTTTATACTCTAGGTTGTGATTACAAGGAGATGGAAAATTGGATACAAGTACTAGGTTGTAAGTGCATTCCAACTAATGATGAGTAAGTGGATATCAAATGACCAAGGACAAGTTGTGTGTTAAGAGAATGACCTGACTATATGGTGCCCATGGATGACTACAATGGGATGCTAGCATGCATATGTGTCCTAATTTCAAGTGGAAAGATATGTTGAAATGGAACAATTGTGTGATTAAGAGTGAGCAAAGGTTGGGTGAAAGGTGACACCATTAGCTAAATGATAAGGATAGTCTAAATGGTTGTAGGAAGTGTAACCATGGCTATGATTGTAAACTAGGTGAGAGGAGTAGATCCATGGCTCTAATAATTATAGGTGGAAGCACTTTGGTCATTGATTGATACTAAGATCTAGGTAGCAATGCATTCAAACTTAGGGTAAGAATAAAAGAAGTTAAGGATACATGATGTACCCTACTATGTAATATGATCTAAAGTAATCTAGATCTCCATCCCACTCATGAGGCATGTCCATGGCTCTATGTGGGGTTATAACCTCATGACTCAATAGGTAAGGAGGTCAACATAAAATCTGAGTAAAGGTTTGTATGGTATTCAACAAAGAAGGACCATAAAGACGTGCAGCCTTGAAAGAAAAACTTTGCTACACCTATCTAGTTAGACGTGTAGAAATGTCCATTAATTAATGAGACAACGAAGAAAAAACCACATAGTATTATAGAAACAAGATTTTTGCCAAAGAGTGGAAGTCTACTATTTTATGCTGTTTAGAACGCAAAATCCCTCAATTTAATAATTCCTATTACATATTTATCTGGGAATCCAATGAGACTCTTTAAGAAGAAAAACTATTTTAAGTCCCTGGTAAATTGCTCTTAGACTGATAGAGTGAAAGAAACAAATCTTATATTAAACAGAGAAGAGAAGTAAACTTGTGTTACCTTAAAGAAATGAGTACCAGGTCCGAGCATAACATACAGAGAATTTTTTCTCAAAAGAAAAATAAACAGAGATTATCTTTAGAAGTACTACAAAGTTCATCATTATTCTTACCAAGATATTACAAAGCTTAAAGGCTCATACAGTCCCTGAACAACTCCATTACAGAGGCACACCAGCCGTATGGGTTGAATGGAAAACCTACACCCAAGAAAACAAAACCCTCTCTCAACAACGCATAGTAATCTCCAGACCCCAACTGCGGAAAGGTTTCGACTGTGGAAAGTTTTCGAGAGAAACAGGGTAATGCTGCTCAGTCAATGAAAAAAAAAAAGAGCGTTCTTTAAACGTTCTATTTTTTGGGTTTTTTTTGTCTGAATCAGGCAATGTAAATTTGGATAAAATCACTATTTTTTGTTTTTTAAATTGCATTTATGAATGCATAAATGGATTCATGGTGCTGAAAAATTCCTGGGATACTCGGATTATACAAATTTAGCCACTCAAATCTGCAGATTCAATCATTCATCACCGGATTTCGAACAAAATCAAACAAAAAAAGTTGTCGGAAAACAGCCAAAAGGTAGAACGTTTAGACTACTGCAAAACAAAATGCTTTGAGCCCCTCACCTGTACCCTTCATTGATTAAAGTGACTATTTCTGACAGTAGGCCATGTGAAAATTGAAAGGTGGAGAAAGCAGATTGGAGAGGCTCTATGGAATGTTAGTCTGGAAAACATTGGGTGGAGTGGGGAGCAATCTTTCCTCTGGAGTTACATTTCCGAGAGGGTTTTCAACGGTCCGCTTTTAAATTTCTGGCCAATCCAGAATTCTGATCGATTTTCTGAGTATCTGGGTTGGTTTAAAATGAGGCAAAACCCTTGGCGCAAGGTTCTGAAATGTATAGAATATTGATCCATGCGTAATTCAGACTACCCCTGAAAAATTGGCCAGATTCAGGCCCATTTTTTTCCCTGAAAAGTGGGAGGGAAGATTGCTCCCGGGTTAGCTTACTCCTACATGGGTTAGTGTAAATTATAAATGCAATATTCCGACAAGTACCCTTCTTTTAGGTGTTGGCTAGCTATTCTATGAAATGACTTTTTTCATCCGACCATATAAATTTACATGAATCGCTGTTTTTTGTTGTTCAAAATCCATTTCTGAATGCAAAAATAGATTCAGCGCGCTGAAAAACTCCCAAAACACTGGGATTTTACAGAAATAATCACTTAAATCTACGAATCCAACAACTTCTCATCGAATTTCTAGTAAATATCCCTGAAAAAAATCTTCATTACTTAAAATCTTTAGCCTACTACCTTCTTTTACGTTGTTAGGAATAAATTTAATTCTATACCAAACCATCCCTCGGACGAAACACGAAGTACCATCTCTCTACCGTAGTACATTTTCTTTAACTTTAGTTTTTCAAGGTCAACTTTATGCCATAAATGAATACAAAGGATTGCGAAGATTTTAATGTTAGCCTCGCCCTTTGTTGTAATATGGATGTTGTATCATTTTTTTGTTTTTATGAAAAAGGATCTTGGTGCATTAGTAAGTTTATATTTTCATGTATGGTTAGAGGTCTATTATGATCCAAATTTTATGCTAGTTAAAATTGTGTTTGCTCCATTATAGATTAATTGAAATTGTGACTTTGTTAAATAACCTAAATTGAATTGTGACTTTGTTAAATAACCTAACCTAATTTTAAGGGACAAAATACTACTCATTAGACTTCCAATTTCATTTACTATAAGTGTTTAATTGAAAGGTTGTGTGCTTACAACATCGTCATGAGATCCAACAACGTGTACTGACATCATCTATGAAACTGTAGCCATCCTTATGTATGAAATGGTAGCCATCCTTATTGAGAGAAAATGCTTAAATATTCAGGGAAGAGTTGGTTTTTTTTTTTAAGGTTAAGTGTATATTGTAATTGTAATTCGTTCAAAGCCAATATTTGATTTTCCCAAAATATCAATAGATTTTTTAAAATATATAATATTAAACCAAATTTATAAATTATATGTAATTTAGTGTATATATTTTCAGGGAAGAGTTGGTTTTTTTTTTTTTTAAGGCTAAGTGTATATTGTAATTGTAATTCGTTCAAAGCCAATATTTGATTTTCCCAAAATATCAATAGATTTTTTTAAATATATAATATTAAATCAAATTTATAAATTATATGTAATCTAGTGTATATTGTAATTGTAATTTTTTTAAAGGCAATATATTTTGATTTTCAAATTTGATTTTTAGTGTATATTATAATTGTAATTCTTTTAAATGCAATATATTTTTACATTCAAAATTGATTTTTAGAAATGACAACAAAAGCTTGTTGGGGTTAGCTTAACTTATGTTATTAAAAAAAACATGCTTTCTTAGGTATTGATTTAGGAATTAATTAAAGGTATTTTGGTTGAAGTTTTAAAAGACAATTTAATCAAAATAAAATATATTGGTCTCTTCTTTCTTTAAATAAACACCAAATGAACTTACCAAGTGTTGGAAGTTCCACTTCAATGGGCAGTAATCTGACCTATTTTTTACGGAAAATGACAAACCTCAACACTTGTTATTTTCAGGTAGACACGTGAAATACATGAAGGTAATTAGTTGAACACAACACGTTCTCTCCAGGGTTGTGGAAAACAAGGACACTTCCACTTGGTGTGCATGCATGATGGTCGTGCATCTGCTCCTCTTGGTTTTCATGTATCACACTCGTCCGGGTTCGATCCTCCCTCTGTAAACCTACACTGCACTACCGGCTACTCTCCTCTTCACAACCATGCACTCAAGCAAACAACTTCACCCAGTTATGACACTTGTAATCCTCGACAAGGATGTCACTCACCTGGTTATTGCGTTAATAAAATTGTGAGACTCTGTCAAAATGGTACAGTGAGTTTAAAGAAAAGGAAGAGCGAGTTGATGCAGGCATATTTCGTCTTCACAATGGACCCCATTCTCCTTACAAGCTCTATATTTATACCTCAGCAAGATCCACAGGCTTGCTTATACCTTCTGCCAATTTGTGGTTCTCATATCAGTGCATGATCAAAGTCTTTTTGGCTCAATAACCACCAGTGAAAGAATCACCTAGGCTTAAATGGGAGTAGGAGGCAGAGTCTTATAACTTTTTAATAAGCTCAGTTAGCGGGTGTTGACGATTAAAATTATCAACGAAGTTTGATCGCAAAGTGTTGCTAAAGCCTATTATTATAACAAACTAAATAATACTAGTAGGTGGGACCCCCTTGAACTATTGGAGAGCAGATCTGTTCATTTTTTATGTTATGATGATGTGCGACACAACTTACATGGTTGATAAAGATCTTGTTGTTATTGGTTATGATTTGAGCTTATGAAGTGTTGATTCCTTATGTTACTACATCCTATGCTATTCATTAATGTCATTGTTGTCTGTTCTTATCGCACCTGCACAACAAACATGTTAGTGAAATTACATGAAGGGCAGCTTTGAGAGAGGCAAAATACTAGAACAAATGCAAAGGAAGGGGACCTAGTTCTACAATATCACATGCGAATAATTTGAAGGAAATAAGAAACAATTGCAAGGGGAAGATTTTAAGGCTATCCTAACTATACTACATGCATGAAAATACTCGATGATTATTATTAAACCCTAGCTAGCAAGTAAATGATTATGAAATTGTGATTGAATTACATGTTTAATATGCATATGTATGGAACATTGGTGGCACATTTGACAAGGTGATAGTGTTGATGGTTATGCAATAGTTAATTGAATTATGTGGCTGAATCACATATGGTATGGAACGTTGGTGGCACATTTGGTAAGGTCACAGCTGCTAATGGTTATGCGAATTGTTATATGGAACTTGGATTATTCTAGGACATAAGTTAGAAAGGTGGTATGGTCTATTGGTTTTAAATGTGGTGATGGTCTCAATGCATGGGTTGATTGATGGTGTTAATGGAGGGCTCGTTAGCATGTACTATTGAATTAATGAATTGTGGGTGGAAGCGACGTGCATTTACTGCATGTCACCTTTACTCCTCCCGTTAGCCACCACCCTAGTCGAGCTATTATTTAGTCTTATTGTTGTGGTTATGCTCTGATTTCTTAGCAGGAAGGAACCGCTCATCCAACTCCCATTTTAAGGAATTTGATCATAGGTATGTCTTTTTTTGGCCATTCGTGACTTTGATCTGGTTATGAAATGATCATTGGCTCAGGTGTATTGGGTTGTGTTTTCTTAAGTGTTGCAACTGTGTCAATTTTGGTTATTGTTGGATGGTTCCTCCTGCAATGATATTGATTTCGTAGAGGTTATTGGTCTTCCTGGGTGATAGATCTTTGTTATCATTCCTATTTGGTGGGAGGGTTTTCGTTTAGTCTTGGGAGGATAGCTATTTTTCACACCTATCACTAAACCCAGTCTCTGGCTTTCATGGGTTTGATGGTTGAAGGTTTTCTGCGTCTCTATGTTTTGTTCACTTCGGCATTGATTGATTGCACCACCAGGGGTCACGAAATGAGGTTCTTGTTCTTCCTCGACCCTTTCTTCATCCTTGGGCTAGGATTGTTCACTCGAAGAACACGAGGGTTACACCCTGCGTGCGTTAAATAACATTGCCAAGCCAGATTTAAGCTTCGATTTTCTGTTGTGGCCCCCTGTCATGGATTCGTTACCTGTCCACGAATGGGTCTCTCTGCGTACACACCATTAGTCTTGGGTTCTCATCATTATAATATTGGCTCTACTCTCGATGTGTTGGTTACACAAAAAACCTTGGTCCTCTTGTTTGAAGAGTAATAGAGAATATCAATCGGGCCTCTTGGGTTTACTACTTGGATGGTTGTATAATTGTTGACTTTGTTGAGAACAGGCTCGCTCAGTTGGTCGTTTGACAGTCATGTTGGTTGGTATATAGCCAATGGCTCGGTTATAATAGTGGTAAACCCTACATTACCAGTTGCACTTTCGAAGCACACTGTTACTCTCTTTATGTTGATAGCTCAGTATTGTTTTTGGAAAGGGCCTCTGCCCCGATTCGATTGGATGCATGGGTATGCGTAATTGCCACAACTTGTTAGGTTGTTGATTTTTTTTAAAAGACAGTGATGAGTTGTTTGGTAGATACACAGTCACTGGTGTTTTCACTAATGATTATTTGGATGATAGTTGGCATTGGTTACAAATGCTTGATGTTGCTCACGCATGTCACGTTATGTGCATAATGTTTTTGAAAAATGAAATAATGGGCGTGGTAACTATGGTTTTCTTTGGGGCCGAATGACTATTGAACTGGATGACTGTAATGAGTATATCCATTGTAGCCTTATGTTTGTTTGATTGTATAAACCCGATTTTGCACAACATTTTCAATCATAGTGTGACTAAATCGAAGCAATGTTATATTAAATCAATGGCTTGTCACAAAATGTTGAGTTGTTACCGTGATTGTGTGTTGTTTTTGCTAAAGTGAAATTGTTGCATCACGAGGTTGTATTGGATGCGCACTGTGTATAACATAGAAGGCTTGAGTCCTCACAGTCAGAGATACTCGCAGAGTGTTGAGCACGGTTTTTTGCATCTCGATCAATTGGTTGAGATAGGATTGTTGTTAAGACCTCATCATGTTGGATGGATGGCCCATCTCTTTAAGCCACATTGGATTCTTTTTTTTTTACAGTGGCAGAGTTACATTGCCTGGGCGAATTACCCTGTGCATAAGTTGGGTCTAAATGGTGATTGTGGGTTGTATGTTTAATTGTCATTCGGGTGTGGCATTTTGGTCTTGATTATTTTGGTTACTGTCATATATGTTCAACGAATGTCATTGCATCTAAATGATGGGCCCGATTGCAGTGATAGTGACTTCATTGTTAATTTGAAAACATGACTTTTGAGTATTATTGTGGATTGAAGTAATGCATGGGCAGTGGTTGATTTTGATGGTTACAGATTGGAAATGGGTATTGTTCGTAAATTGTTATAAAATGCAGAGTATGTGAATGAAGGAAACATAACCTCTTACAAATTGTGTGGAATACATATTGTCTTGTGATAGCACTGTGTTGGATATTTGATTATGAACAGTGAACTAGTTAAATACACAGAAATTATTATTTGGTCAAGTGATTGATGGTTGATGCATCTCCTTTCGCAGAATGTTTTGTGGATCACTTAATTAATTTCATGAACAGTAATCATCCTTCTTCCCTTCCATTTTTTTCACTTTCCGCTAATTACAAACCCCGTCACCTCCCATATTCATTTTTCACTCCCTGTTCTGAGATTGATTACAGTCAAGAGGATTTATGTGTTAACATGGATGAAAGTGGTAGTGTCTTGTGTAGATTGCAGTGAGCTTTTAATGGTTTTCTTTACAGTTGATTGTTGTTTTCATTGAACAATGACCATGTATTTTCCCCTTTCATTATATCATATTTTTACTCAATACAAATCCCTCACATATCCCAGAACATTTTTTTCAACCTCCTGCTCATTGATTAACAATAAAACAATTTGTATGGATTGGATTGCATGAGTCTGATACATTGTTGAGCCAAATATATTTCATATTTTTAAGAGTTATCATGTATGGTTATTTAAAAGACTATTTTCTAATCGATCACACATGCAGGATGATTTTTTGCAGTCAAGGTAGCCATGGCCGATGAAGCAAAGGTAGAGGTAATTGGAAATGAGGCCCAAGAAGGCCCATGTTCTCCATACATTTTGACGTTGATTCACAAGAGCTTGGCCAATTGTTTCATGATGGATTCTTCAATTGGATTGGGCAGGGAATAGTCCAACATAGGCCTGAAAGGCCTCCTTTCCAAGCCCCGCAAGCACCCAGTATCCTTGTACCTCCTCATGTCTCATTACAACCCAAGGTCCCTGAAAATGATGGATGGCAGGAGATTGTCCACCCGACAGTCTCCCAACATCGTGGCTGGCCCAACTTGTCTTTGCCCGCTCCTCCGTCGGTTAACCCCATTGCCCAAGATGCCCCTGACCACTCACCAGTGCAATCCTCCCATGCTAGCAAGAGATTAAAAACTGAGGCCTACCATGCCCTTGATAAAGGAAAAGATGTTGTTGCCCCCTCCTCACCCTCCAATGGCTCTGACAAATCTGTGTCTTCCCGGATGCATTTGAGGGATGATTGTTCCCACGTGATCAATGAGATTAGGCCTAAAGGCTCTACACAGCCAAAGTTAAATTCAATAAAATCAAGATGTGACAATAGCAACCAAGGAAGGGTTGCATCACAGATTGGGAAATATGGCTTTTGAGTTTTTATTATATCTATTGTTTTATGACAATTGACTCAGGGATTTTTGGACAACATGTTTATTTTTGGATATACGAGTATTATTTTTGAAATAATTTCAAATTTCATGAGTTTAAATTACCAAAAGTGATTATGTTGATGGGAGACACAAGGAGGTGTGTTTTGCCTAACTAATGGTTATGTTATGATTGTTATGGTTGTCATGAACTAAAGGGAGTCACAAGGGGTCCCACCTACTAGTTATTATTTAATTATGACTCTTAATTATAATTATTACTCTTCCCCCTAACTAAAGTTAGTTGAGTCTTTTAATTAACTTAACTAATGAGTTGGTTTAACTACTTCAACCAATTCTAATTTATTAAAAGCAAGAAGAAAGGGAGGAACAAGAGGAGGATATAAGCATAAGCATGCTAAGGTTTTCTCTTTGAGTTTATGTTGAGATAGGTCAGTTTTCATTCATTCATATATTCATCACAGCCTAATTCTCTTTTGTGATAGTAGGGTCTTATTGTAGACATCAATATTCAGGGCTGAATCAAATCATTGAGACACTTGTTTTTCAGAGGTGTTGATCTATCTTTGATGGTCTGTGTAGACTTGTCTGTTTGTGAATTAATTTTCATGACTAATAAAGGCTATTGCGCAGAGTCGAGTGGGCAACAATATGTGGCAAGTTGATCCAGCTTTTAGAGTTCAGTTTTGGTTTTCTGTCAAAAGTCCTTTTGTATGTTCCATCAGGGATGTCTAAGTTTGACTTTGGTCCAAGATTTCTGTATGAGATTTTGTAAAGAAAATTACTCTTTGGTGAATTGGAATGAAATAAAGGATTTCCTTATGTCTCATATGTCTTGATTATCATCTTGGCGTCTTCACCTCTGTTATTACATTTATTTCAGCAACTTCTATATTCAGAAAATTACATAAAAAGTGAATTTCCAGCAAGTTTTTTGTTGATAAAAGACTAGCCTAAGCACTCGTAATTAATACTTGTGAGTTAGGATGTTATTTTTGTTGTCTATAAACATAGGGTGATATTCTCGTCTGCTTTGTTTTAGCCAAGTAAAGTCTGAAAATGCTTGAGTAAGATTATTTCATATCTTTTCCTCAACATTTTTTTGGCGACCATACTAGGGAGATCTTCGATATCTCTCTGGTTAATTTTTATATTCGATTTTCATTGATACATCTTTCTTTTCTAAATTTGATTCTTTGACTGTTTTTCTATTGATGATTGTTCATGTTGCAAAGCAACCCAATATCGAGCCCGGTCTTCAAGACAAGACCAACATTGCTTTGAACTTGTTTAACACCATTCTAGACACTTGCCAATATCCGTGTCGAACTTAACCATTCTTGGGCAGCAATTGAACGAGATATTAGTGCTCAAGAAAAGTTGGAGGCTAGACGTAGACAACCTAGAAATCAGCAATAAACTTTTGTTTCTTCGAGCCTTGGCCTTTCTTTCATGTCCTTAGACTCTCGTGCTTCTAGAAGAAGAAGAGGCTTGTCACCCGAAATCAATCCTATTGCTGAAATAGGAAGAAGAAACATTGTGTTATCTGCCCAACAAAGTGCTCTAAGGAGAACTTTATCTGATTCATCCAGCTCGTCTTTCTTTCCCTCATCTATCATCCACAAGATGGCATCTAGTGGTGGCTCTGGTGGCACCAGAAGTGTGACATCTTCCCAATCTTCATCGTCATTGGTAATTGTATCTTGTACAACCACCATATCCTGGTCCAATCTACTACAAACCCCACCAAATTCATTAAGAAGTATGGGATTTTTTAGTTTGAAGAAGATGCCACAACCACACCGTGGCATGTGTCCTTTCCTCTTAACCTAGCACCTGCTACTCGCCCACTTCCGAAGTTTAAAGATAATTTGCCTAAGTTTTCAAGAAATAGCATTGTCAGTAGTAACAAACACCTAGTGGCATTTTCTAATGCTTGTCATAACATAGGGGCCAGTGACAATGACACCTACATGTTCTTTTTTGTCAATTCCTTGGAAGGAAAGGTTGTGGTCGATTTATTTGACCTTCCTCCTAAGATCTTGTCTACTTGGGAAGAGTTAATCTATTGGTTTCGATCCACTTATGGGAAATCCAAAAGCCCTGCCAAGAAGTTAAGGGAATACAATAACATCACTTATAAAGATGGTGAGACCATCAAGTCTTTCAACTTGCATTTCACCAAGTTGTACAATCAAATCCCCGAACTTATTTTCCCTCAGAACCAAGACGCTTTCATGCATTACTACAATGCATTCCCTTCTCCCTACCGTCATAGGCTTGAAGAAAAGTCCATTGATAATGTCGGTTATTCTCTGCATACTTGCTCAGAGTATGAAGAACAACTTGAAAGAGTTGGTCTTCCCTGGGGAGAATCAGTTAGACAAACATACATGTCCGCTATCTTACAACTAGTACAATATATGAAAAATCGTATGATAGCATTCAAGCAGAAGGGTATTGTCTCCTCTCTCACCCCTGGAGCTTCATCCTCTTCTGCAACCCCCTTTAGAAATCCGGTTGAAAACAATTTTTAGCCTAAAGCTATCCTGCCTCAGAGTTGGTGTAACTTTTGTGAGGAGCACCACGAAGAAACCACATGTGAGGTAAAGAAGAGTGCGAGAGATAAGATCTTTGGTAAGAGACCAGAAGCTACGGTCGTTGTCCTAGAATTTGTGGAGCCAGAGGATGTCATGGTTATTAACACTAGGAACAAAGCCTATGCTCCCAAGGGTAAATTTGATCCTCCACGCAATTATGCTAACCTGAGCTCATCCTCAACCGTTGTTGCGCCCCAGGTTCCTAACATTCTTGAAGGTCAAGGAATCACTCCCCCTCTTCCCTCTTCCAAATACAATATCTTGAATCAATTGGCCAACATCAAAGCATATGCAACCCTCCTAGGCATGGTTGTCGTCCCTGAACAACATATGTATCTGAAACAATTCATGGAAGGAAAAGCTTTTGTTGTAGCGAATCATTCCGAAGAGGTAGATGAAGAGGATTCCTCTGTAAATAAAGTAGGTGTACATAAATTAGATACCCTGTAAAAAAAAAACCTTTTTATATTTTTGTAAAGATCATGGATAAGATTGCCCATTGTTGCCTCATTGATGGTGGTTCAGGTCCAAGTGTCATGTCGAATATTATTATGGAAGAGCTAGGCTTGTCTTGTACAAACAAAAATGCCAGAAGCATGCTCTCCTATAATAGTCTACAACAAACAACCATAGGCTATATTAAGGATGTAACCTTGGTTTTATGCGCTCATCTTGAGATAAGGGCAACCATCAAACTTCAGGTGATTGATATGCATGTAATAAATTATTCAATTATCTTGGGGAGAGATTGGCAAGTCCTAGCAAGTGGATACCTCTCACTCGATGGGACACATTTATCCGTTCCTCGGAATGGTAAGAACATTATAGTCCTTAGAGAGGGAATAATTTCACCCTACATAGAGAATGTTCTGCAATCTAGCATAAACTATATCGATGAAGACCTAGGAGTGTATTCCATCTTTGTTGAAGAGGATAATATTCCTTTGGAAAAAAATGATTTAGATAACGACATATGGCATATTAACTTTAATGGTTCATGCTCTAGTGAAGGTAATGGGGTTGGTATTGTCTCGGTTTCCCCTGTAGGAGAAATTCATAATCTATCATACAGGTTAGAGTTTGCTTCTACAAACAATACCGTTGAATTCAAAGCTTTATTATTAGGCATTGAGAATGCTTTTAATCTTTGTTGTACTCACCTTTCAGTTTTTGTGAATTCCGAGCTTGTTGTCAACCTTACACGTAAGATATGCTCTCCTAGTGACAAGATGATGGAACGATACTCCCAAACTGTTTGGGCACTTGTCTCGAACCTTCTATCTTTCAACATCACTCATGTTAAGAAGGAGTTGAATTCAATGGATGGTCGGTTAGCCGTCTTTGCAGCCTCTCCTAATCAACAACTCTTGCCTCACATGCCTGATTGTGCCTTTCAATCTCTACATCGTCCATACATCCCTAAAAAGGAAGGATCTTGGAAGGCCATCCCTAACGATGAGAGCATTTGTGTTGTCATTCAAAATGAACCTCTTAAGCCCGAGGAGATTATATATGTAGAAAATAATAAGATTCTTGAGGGTTTGACTCCTCTTGAGAGTTCGTTTTCATTGAGTGTTGTAGGCAACAAAGAAAAACACAAAAAAGGGAGTTACAAAAGAAGGCGGTTGAAACCATCCTCCTGAACATTAGGACACTTGAATCTTCAACGGACGTTAAAATAAATGTCTCATGTTCTGTTAAAAATGAGATGGGGTCCACCGGGCTACTTGGTGAATCTCAAAAGGTTTTTATTCAATCTTATGAGGATCTTCGTGGTTTTGATCCTGGTCTTGTTTGGCATATTAGGAAGCTAGCTGGGAAAAAACAAGAACTTGTTAAATCTGCATTGAAGACACCCTTTCGAAGGGAGTTGAGAGATTTCTTAAGGGATGGAATGTATTTTTCAGCCCACCTTGGGTGGGTTTCAAATTGGGAACCTTCCTCGAGGACGACTGATATTATTAGAACTTTTATTAGTCTTCGAACCTTCAGGCAAGTGATTATGAGGAATCCCTCCCCTTCTCTCAATGTGGGAATATTTTTGCAGCAGGTTGTAGAGCCACAGTTAAGACCCTTACTTGACAGTTTGTTAGGTTACAAAAGAATCAAGGTAAAAGGGGAAAATGTTTACGAAACCACTTTTCTTACTAATCACGATACTCTGCCTTACAAATGCCTGCCTCCTGGTTCACTTGATGCAAGTATCTCCTTTAAAAGGCCTATACACACCACTTTCCATAAATTGGTCAGTCTCCATGCTTATCTTGATGATTTAATCATGTGTATCAAAGGGATGATAATTACATCATAATTTCAAGTGTTGGATCATTTCCAGATTACTTTTGTCTTGGACACTAACTCAGACATTTTAAAGGAATATAGAAACAATGGTTCTCCTACAACACTAACAGTCCTCGCTTGAAGTATTGTGAGGGACCAACGTGAAAGTTTCTAATGCTTATTGGATTTCTGTATACTAGTAGCCTAGCTCTGCTTTAAAATTTTGTGCTTTTCTTCTCTGCTTTACAGTACTTTTATTTATTCTTTCTAGGTTAAGTTTCTTTTCCCTGTTGTGCTTCATTTATGTCTTTTATTGTTGTTGTTTTAGTTTCTGCAATTTTACTTCTGTCATGATTTGGTTTCTTCTTATCTTTTAATCAATTTGGTCAAATAGGATGTTGGATCAATTTTTCCACAGTGACACTCCTACAAAGCATTGTTAGTTAATAACAATCAAGTTTACACAGATGTTATGATGCTCCTCTGAAGGACCCTTGAAATTGTTACATTTTTTCGTTGTTGTCCTGTAAAGGGTTGGCTATTTCCTGCTTCTCCTTGCCATTTCTTCATCCATCGAGATTTTAAGAGCAAGTCTAAAAGTTTTCCTCCTAAAAGATAGAGAGAAGATTCCAATCGAATGATTATGCATACAGTGGTAAAACCCCTCGTACTTAACACTTTTCATGAATTATTCCCAAATTCCCAGTCATCTTTCCATTAAATCTGCTCACTTCCCCTTGTTGCATAATCATCTGGTTATATCTTCTTGAACTGTTGTTTTGGTCTATGAAACCATGAGTTCTGAGTTATAAATCTGTTGAAAACAATTTTTCCTGTGGAGTTTCCAGTTTGTTGACAATTAAAAATGTCAACGAAGTTTGCCCGCAAAGTGTTGCTAAAGCCTATTATTATAAAAAACTAAATAATTCTAGTAGGTGGGACCCCCTTGAACTATTGGAGAGAATATTTGTTCATTTTTTATGTTATGATGATGTGCGACACAACACATGGTTGATAAAGATCTTGTTGTTATTGGTTATGATTTGAGATTATGAAGTGTTGATTCCTTATGTTACTACAATCTATGTTATTCATTAATGTCATTGTTGTATGTTCTTATCGCACCTACACAACAAACATGTTAGTAAAATTACATGAAGGGCAACTTTGAGAGAGGCAAAATACTAGAACAAATGCAAAGGAAGGGGACCTAGTTCTACAATATCACATGCGAATAATTTGAAGGAAATAAGAAACAATTGCAAGGGGAAGATTTTAAGGCTATCCTAACTATACTACATGCATGAAAATACTCGATGATTATTATTAAACCCTAGCTAGCAAGTAAATGATTACGAAATTGTGATTGAATTACATGTTTAATAAGCATATGGTATGGAACGTTGGTGGCGCATTTGGCAAGGTGATAGTGTTGATGGTTATGCAAAGGTTAATTGAATTATGTGGCTGACCCACATATGGTATGGAACGTTGGTAGCACATCTGGCAAGGTCATGGCGCTAATGGTTATGCGAATTCTTATATGGAACTCAGATTATGCTACGACATAAGTTAGAAATGTGGTATGGTCTATTGGTTTTAAATGTGGTGATGGTCTCGATTGTTATAACCCTAAATTGCACCAGACATGCATACTTGGCATCATGCCATCTTACCATTGAACAACTCTTCTAAAAAACCATTTTTTTTGAAGATGTATGCGCCTTGCACCACTAATTTCCATGTACACACTCTTGTTGCACCATTACAGCCCACGTATATTCACAAAAAGCACAAAAAATAAAAAAAAATTGCAAAGGGATATGGGTTTTTGGGTAATTACCTAACCATTTGACCGCCCATAGCTGGTCACCCAACCAGATAACTATATTTTTGGCCTATAAAAGAATGTGTTGGGGTCCCTTTCCAAGGAGAATCATGAGAGAAAAGAAACTCTGCCCATTTCAGTATTCCCCCTTTGCCCCAATATTTTGCAACCACATTGTGAGTTTGAGAAAGAATTCCTTTTTCCTCCATTGCAAACCCTTGCCATTTCCCTAGAGAGAACTAAAGAGGAGAAGAATACATGGAAGAATTTGGTGCATGGTGAAGAGGAGCCTAGGACCGAGTTCGAGGAGCAGTTTTCAGTCTCATATTGTAAGCGACTTTGTGAGATTAATATAAATAAATACTTTTTCCGTCCCGCCAAATGATGTCTTCAATCTTCATGATTTATTTGTATTTTTGTTATGATATCTAACCCACTAATCCATATATAGAATGCATGCTTGTAGTTTATTCTTTGTCTTTTGGTGAATGCAGGTTGGCCTTGGGAGGAGATCTACAGTCGAGAAACAACTGAGCGCAAAGGGATCGACATTGGACGTGGAGTTTAAGGTAAGCTTACCGAATCCCTATACTTTGTTTTTTATGTATGATTGTGGAGTAATGTCGGGATAGTTGTTAAAAGTAGGGGGTTTTCCCACTATAGAAGAATTAGCGACCATACTGGGGAAACCTCTAGGATTTTTTAGGGGATACTCTTTTTGGGTGTTTTAATTGGTTTAATTTCCTTTTTCGAGTTTCTATAAGTGTCTGAGTCTTTAAGGGATTCTGGTCTTCCATACCAGTACTCCCTGCCTTGTCAGCTTAATTGTTGCTTTATTTTTTTAGAAAGTTATATAGGTGTACGTGGCCTGTAATGGGTTTGCACTCATACATACACACCCTACCTTTAGATAACCCGCATACATACGCAGGTTGTTGAAGTGTCAGTAGCGTGCCTGTGTTGAGAAAATATTTTTTAAAGAAGAGGCATTCATCCTCTTCCCTGTCAGAAGTCATACTTCTCAATGGTTTTCTTGGCCTAGTCCTGGTCTCTGTTATAGCAGTCTGTAGCCTAGGTATGACCTCAACATAGTTTTTTTTTATCAAAGATTTCTTGTATTTTCTTTATTAGGGTTTTTAGACGAGTTTGTGAGTCTGTTCTGATCTGCATGTTTGGTATTGTCAATGAATCCCTGCGATCCGCAGTGGGAAAGAAGTCATTTCTTGGTCTTGTCTTGTCTTCATTTTTCCCTTTTTTTTGCTTTAGAAGAAAAGAAAAGAATTCATTTTCAAATTTCTTGTTTTGAAGCATAAAACAATAAAAATAAAAATAAAAATCATTTCTTTGTTTGGTAAAAGTAGTTTAGGTTAGTTGTTTTATTTATCAAGGAAAAATAATTTTTTTCTTAAGTTCTTTATTTGAATACTTAGGACATTAAGTAGCTCGTAATCGAGCGAAATCTTGCTTTAGGTTTTTATTTTCAAAGATCTGAGAAAAGTAGTAACGAAAAAGTTTGGTTAAAGAGTTTAAATTGGAAAATATTTATTCACGAAGAAGAAGTAGTTTGTTTTCAGTTTCATTTTATGCTCTTCTCTTTCGTCTCTTAAAGAACATCACTGGTTTCACTTCCATTCCCTTTGACTTAAGACAACCACTAAAATTAACGCTTAATTAAAAGTTATTAGATTTTGTGTTTGTAGGGTCCATCAATTTAGTCTAGGCTAGAGCCTTGATTTAGGACTGGAGAGGAAACTCTTCAAGGCTACAAAAACAAACATAGGAGTCTGTGCTAGGGAGTGCTTAAAAGTCCAGTAACCGTGAAAGTTATCTGGGACCCCCCTCTAACACAGGGGATAAACACGAGGTCCTTTGCGGAAAGGTAGCGGAGATAACCCCTTGAAAATCGTACCAAGCGTAGTGGGGAACACATATAGAGGGTTTATCTTGGGATTCCGTTGATCGCATTTGCCACAGAGCTTCGTGGGTCTTGAATCCATTCGAGGTCCTCAGTCGTCTTCCAGAACACTTGCTTTCGATACCCTTGATAGGTTTCGGGCTTGATACCCTTCTCATTGTGATCCACCCGACTGGCAACTGTACCCACCTGGTGATTGTTTGTGCATTGGCAACCTAGTTGCCTTTATCTTAGTGAATTACACAGGTGACTGTGGGGGTATACTGCGGTACCTAGGGCATACATCGGGCCATGATTTGCAAAGTATACCCGAAGGGTTCTTTCGTATTCGAGTTGCACTTGCACCGATAAGTTTCTCTAGTGTTGGTTGGTGTAATTGTTCTTCCAACTAGCTAGTGATCTGCTTGTCTTAACTCATAAGAGATTTTTCTAGTGTGTGTTGGTATTTAACGTTAATATAAATCCCTAGTGTGTCATTGATCTTCTCACACCATGGAAGACCAAGAGCTTCATCGGTCGTGAAGGATTCTTGGCCTGCCACCGGTTATTCTAGAGCCACCCCCACCACCGCTAAGGCAAAGACTAGACCAACAAGGGTATTTTGAGGCGACCAGGCCACAAGAAACTGTGATCGACCCATCTCCGAGAAGAGAACATTTGATTCTGGAGGAACCAACCATTTATGACCTTGGAGAGGAAGGTCTTGGTATGTATAACTCTCTGATCATTGATCTATCAGCGCCCGTCGTCATATAGGTTCACCCTTACGAGCGTCGGGTAGTTTCACAAGAAGCGATGGAGACAAATGTTGCTACTTCTTCAAGGAATCCTCATACTCCCTCTACGACTGTCACTACAGGGGGTTTTCTGCCTCCAAACCAACCGTCGTCGGTCCGGACCACTATGGTCTCGACCGCCTCTACCTCGGGCAATGGTCCAATTCTGTCTATGGCGACGATCATTACTCCTTTCACCCAAAGTGCGACGGGCCCTCCATTCTCATACGGGATGCCTGGCTTCGATACAAACTATGTCCTTTCCTACTCCACTCTAAATACTTTAGGTATGGGAGCAAGGAGCTCGAACGCTCCTCTGCAAGGATTTATGGGGGGCACCTCAACTCCCTATAATTCTTTCCCTTACGGAGGGGGTCATATACCTCCTTCGTCCCCTTTGCTCGACGGTGCTCACCAGCACTCCTACGGGCCAAACGTAAACTATAGTTCGTTTGGAGCAGGTAGTCAAGGACTTCCTTCTTATAGCATGCCGGTAAGTTCAACGTCATTCTCTTTCTTCGGCGCATTTGGTAATAACACATTCTCGTCATCTGTTGTCTTAGTTGGGGGCAACCCCGGTTATGGACAAAAAAATCCTATGCAGGGTACTATTCCTGCAGAGGGTGAAAACTCGGGAATTCTTTCCTCACAAGGACCTTGGAATCCATGGCAGGGATCAGTTCCCTCGTCAGGGATGCTGACCGGGGGAAACCCCTTCCATAGCCAATGGAACCCCAGGCAAGGCTCAGGATCTATGCCCGTCGGATCGGCAGGGGGCAACCCTTCTCAAAATTCTTAGAATGCAACGCAAGCCCAACCTTCTATGTCCTATTACGGGAGTCAGTCGATGAAGTCTCAAAAAGTGTAGAAGCCATACATTGGTCATGACCATGGTTATTACCAGAACCCTGGCCAACAACCTAACTTTTCCTGGCAACCTGGTGCCAGCCAAACTCCAGGCTCCTTTTTCCCTGGTTATAATCAACAACCCAAATTATCATTTCTAACAAATTTTCACTTGCCAGACTTGACAAGGTTATTAAACGACCCCATCTTTCATGATCCACGTTGTCCTCTTGTGCCAACCATGCTGCCTTCGAACATTCCAAAGTTCAAAACTAATCCTAATGAAGATACAAGCGATCATGTGACTACCTTCCATTTATGGTGCCCATCCAACTCATTGAGAGACGACTCCATCCAGTTGCGTTTGTTTCAACGCACTCTCATCGAGAGTGCTGTGAAATGGTACATTGAGCTCGACCGCTCAAGATACTCTACCTTTGGCGAATTGGAAATGGTTTTCTTAAACCATTTTCAATTACATGTGAGATACGACACCGACACCGAGTTTTTGGCCAACTTTGAGAAGACAAAGGCAGACCATATCTCAGATCACATCTGAGAATGGAGATGCCAAAAGAGTTTGATAAAAGTACCAGTCCCACCAACATTCCTTCTTGAGTGGTTCCTTAATTCTTTGGTACCTCAGTTATCCAAAGACGTACCAACATCGAGGGTCTTTTAAGAAGAAGAAGTGATGATGAGAGCTCAATAGCTAGAGCCGATTTACTCTCAGTCTGGTTTACTTTACGAAGTTTTTCCAGATGCACCATGGTCGATACTTGACAAGACCAAATAGAGATCTGGACCACATGTTGATCGTATTGTTGGTTCAACGCAAACGAAGCCCATTGATCAATTGCCAAATCAATTACAACAATTTTCAATACAACAAACAGCGGCCAGCCATATCATTGATTCAGTTTCTCCTCCTACTCAAATGTCAGATGTACACAGTGTGAAATCGACAAACCCAAAGGCCACCCGATAGCCTAATAGAAAGAAGAAACAACGAAAGAAGGGTAAGGGGGATAAGATACCTACCAATAATGTTGGCGGGGGCAACACAGAAAATAAGAAGTCGAAGTATCCATGTAATCTTTGCACGAAAGACCATCCGACTCACCTGTGCCCTCGGCTTGTGGAGGCCTAGAAGTTATTGGTATAGCAATAGGTTGTCGTGTTAACAAACCCATTTCCACATGCACAAAATTTAACTCAAGCCTCTTCGAGCGTGGAATGGGGCAGTCAGGGACCCCCTCCATCTTCGAGTAATCCTTCATCTGTGAATGTGTATATATTGAAAGGTAACATTGATATAGAAACTAGGAAACGTGACTACGGAACACCAAACACCTCTGAGAAGGGTAAAGAAGCCAAAAACCCAGCTCTTCCTCTCCATATTGAGAAGACATTGGTAGAAACAATGACACGCATCCCAAAAGGTGCATTCAAGAAAGGTTCCCACAATCCAAACACAAGGGCCGCCCAGAACTACTCTGTGGTGGAGGATTTGTCTCAAACCCCTTGTGCAATGTCTGCTTTGGAGGTCCTCCAGAGCTACTCTTCCCAGAGAAACGCTCTGTTAGCTACCTTAGGATATGTTGAGACTTGTAACCTAGGAACGATCATGCTTGATACGACCGACTTAAAACCTCGTCTCCCTTACCACGTGGTGTTTCCAATAGTAGTGGCTTACACCACGAAAACTTTTACCTGGAACAATTTTCACATGGTGGTTGATGAGGGTGCCTCAACATGCGTGATGTCGTTGGTGTGTTGGAAGGCCATTGGCCAACCCATTTTGTCTCCGTCACCTACTCTTCTTACCGCTTTTGACGGTTGTTCATTCCGACCACATGGAATCATCCCCTCTTTCCCCATGCAATCAGGGGGGAAGACCATGTGCATCGAGGTTGAAGTGGTTGATGCATCTCTCGACTACAATCTATTGTTAGGAAGGAATTGGACCTATGCTATGCATGCAGTGGTCGCTACAGTTTTCCAAGTCTTGTTGTTTCCACACGAGGGTCGGATCATGTCCATTGATCAGTTGTCCTTCTCCCATCCTGACCCTTCATCGGGGGCATCCACAGTCCCGATGATTGATAACCCTCAACCCGACATCGTCAACATAGGGGTTGGTTTTTGCCCACCTTTGATGGGTACTTTCGATTACCCACCTCCTTCTGGTGACATTAAGTTCATATCGATTGTCCCCGACCAGCCTAAGGTTGAAATTTTTCAAGTCTTGTCGTTTTGTACGACTTACTTTGATGATCCATGGACTCTTCCTTCCCCATCAACCACTATGGAAAGGATAGGGCACCATGGCATGGCCATGCCTTTGTCCAGGACAGAGATTGCATACTTTATAGTCCAGCAAGCTTCCGTCGATCCCGATCCAACTCCTGCCCAAGCGTTAGATCCGATTCTCGAGCCTATTTGGGCTCAAGGTTCCTTCATCGATACTAATTCTTTAGACTTAGTCTTTCCCTCAGACGAGGTGATTATTGAGGAAATGACTAGTCCGGACAGACCCTGGGATGATCTCCATCACAGATCTTATTTCCTCTCAGAGTTAAGAAGAATTGAAGAAGGTGAATTCACTTTGACTATGACTAGAGATAGGTCTTGTAATATCAATTCTTTGGCTATGCACATAGTTTACGCTAAAGGAAATATGGAAACCATCTCTAAAATGATACCTATTGATATCTCAAGAACCCCTAGCGTCATGGAGAATGTCTTCGTCGAAGCGGAATGCTTCCCCGAGGAGTTTCGAATCTACAAGTATTTGTTTAAAGAATTCTACGATGTGTTTCCCTAGTCTTACGAGGAAATTCCAGGCATATATCCAAGAATCGTCGAACACGAAATCAAGACATATCCTGACGCTAAGCCAGTCTGACAAAATATTCATCCGGTTAATCCTAAGAAAGCAATAGCTATTAAGGCTAAAGTAGAAAAACTGCTTAAATCTCATTTCATCTACCCCATCCAATTGACTCAATGGGTGTCAAATCTCGTTCCAGTCAACAAAAAACAGGGTACGATTCGCGTATGTACAAAATTCCGTGATTTGAACAAGGCATGTCCAAAGGATAATTTCCCCACGCCATTTATTGACCAGATAGTCAATGAATGCGCAGGTTGCGAGGTCTTTTCTTTCATGGATGGTTTTTCGGGATACAATCAGATACAGATCAAACCTGAAGACCAACACAAGACCGCTTTCATTTGTCCGTGGGGTACATTCACTTATCGGAAGATGCCTTTTGGTCTGAAAAATGTTGGAGCTACTTTTCAGTGGGCCATGTCTTTTTCTTTCCACGATCTCAAACACATAGTCGAGGCTTATCTTGATGAATTAGCATCACGATCTCGTAAGAGAGTTGATCATCCCACACACCTATGACTTATCTTTGAGCGATGTCTCTACTATCGGATTCTCTTGAATCCAAAAAAATGCAGTTTTTGCGTAACATTGGGTCGTCTACTAGGTTTCATATTTTCGACAACAGGGATCATGATCAATCCTCTAAAGGTTGAGGCAATAGTTCAGTTTGCTCCCCCATGCACAGTGCCTCAACTTCAGAGTTTACAGGGAAAAGAGAACTTTTTACAGCGTTTCATCGCAAATTATGCCAAGATCACAAAGGGTTTCATGTGTTTGTTGAAGAAGGGTGTTCCTTTTCATTGGGAGGAAGCCGCTTAATGCTCTTTCAAAGCGTTGAAACGATCCCTCAAGTCTGCCCCTCTGCTTTGGCCACCCAATTATAATAAAGATTTCTTATTGTACTTGGTTGCGGAAGAGTTGACCATCGGTATGGTATTGGTGCAGGAGGATGATTTGCTTGAAGGATACGTGATTTATTACCTGATCCAAGGCCTGGTTGGACCAAAACTCAATTATTCACACGTTGAAAAACTTGCGTTGGCAGCAGTTCATGCTGTCCAATGGTTCCGTCATTACATTTTGTTTTGTAGGACCACCATCATTTTCGTTGTCAATTTGTTTCAATACGTGTTGACACAACGTGTAATCAATGGAAAGATCAGTAAATGGATAGTTATCCACCAGTAATTTGACTTGGATTTTGTTACGGTGAAATCCAAAAATTCGTTGGTCTTTGCGGAACTCATCTCGGAACTTCCGGTCGAGTCAGGTGATGTTATACCTGAAGAGTCGCCTATTAAAGGAGACATGTTTTTTATCGCGTATTTGGACCCCTGGTATGGAGATATACTAGTCTATCTCCAGACTTTGAAGTGCCCCGCCTCTGCTTCTCATGATGAATGTCGACGTATATGCCATCAAGAAAAGAACTATATCATACCCGAGGACACTTTGTATCATCAAGGTGTAGATTGCATCCTTCGTCGGTGTCTCATTCATGAAGAAGAGAAAATCGTACTTAATGATTGCCACACTGGAGCATGTGGCGGTCATTTGTCTGGGTTGGAAACAACCCAAAAGATTCTACGAGCCAGTTACTTTTGGCCGACATTAATCAAAGATTGTGTTGAATCGGTCAAGAAGTGCCACCCATGTTAGATCTTCTCTCGGAAGATGAGGGCACACCTCGCTCCCATGTTTCCCATCATCACAGTTGGTCCCTTCACCAAGTGGGGGATTGATTACACTACATGCAACCCCCCTTCAGCAAGGGGGAACTGTTATATCATCGTAGCAGTAGACTACTTCACGAAGTGGGTCGAGGCTATGCCAACGTTTAAAGATGATGGCGAGACAACAACTCTCTTTTTGTTTAACCAGATAATAGCAAGGTTCGGCCTCCCGAGAGAGATTGTCACTAACCATGGAAGTCACTTTTAGAATAAAATGATGTCCGAGTTAACATCAAATCTTGGGTTGAGGCAGGAACACTCATCACCGTACTACCCACAAGTGAATGGTTAGGTGGAAGCTGTGAATAAGTCCCTTAAGACTATTCTACAATGAACGATCAATTCGGCCAAGTCAAATTGGAATTTGATGTTGTACTCAGCATTATGGGCCTGCCAAATGTGTGTTAAGACTATAATTGGTTTCTCACCTTTTCAACTCATTTATGGGCTGGAAGCAGTCTTGCCTATAGAGTTCCAGATCCCATCCCTAAAGCTGGTAGTACAGTTATTTCCAGACACTTCACCGCTTGAAGAGTGTTTATTATATCTCGAGTAGCTTGGTGAGTAGTGTCATGATGCAGCCTTGGCTAATGAGGCTCACAAACAAAAATTCAAGTGTCAGTATGATCGGTTCGTTCACCCTCATATTTTATCTGAAGGCGACCTTGTCCTGGTCTATGACCAAGATACGGATCCCCTGGGGGCAAGCAAGTTCAAACCCATGTGGTTTGGACCTTTCATCATGAAGGAGGTTCTAAAGAAGGGCACTTATCATCTAGTGGACTTTTAGGGAAATGCTTTGGTGGAGCCTAGAAATGGGCTCTACCTCAAGAAGTATTACTCGTAGGTGGGTCGCATTGGGTGACTTCTTGTACATATGTATAGTTCTAATACATTTTTTCTTTTTAGTTTTTGTCGATTTGGTTTTATGGACGTGTCGTTTTTTATGTCATATTTTTCACTATGGAAGATGTCAAGTGAATCAGAGTTGTTCATTGGGTTTGTGGACGGTGCTAGTCGGCACACTCGAAGGCTTCCTTCTATAGCTTGGGTGATTTTCACACCTCAGGGCCAGTTTCTATCTTCAGGAGGTATTTTCTTAGGTGACACCACAAACAATGTCGCCGAATGCAACGTAGTTTTAGAGTTGCTTCATGATGCTTTATCGCATGGTATCTCTCGCCGGTGGGTCTACTTAGACATTGAACTGGTTGTGTCTCAGTTAAATAGGGTTTACCGTATTTACGATCCTACTCTACACCGATGGTTCCTTAGGGTAAGTCTCTTAGAACAAAGCTTTAATTACATTATGTATATCCATGTTCCTAGGAGATTGAATCAAATCACAGATACTCTAGCTAATCATGTATTAGATTGACATATTGCACACATGTAAGAAAAAGCACACACACGCACATGTAAATACATTTGTAAATAAATGTAATCCATAAGACATAAAAAGATGTAAATATGCATAAATATATCGAAAGTATAAGAGTACATAGGTGGGCACAAGCGCCTCAAAAATATATGTCCAGTGAGAGTCACGGGGCTTATGCCCTAAAAAATATACAAAAGTGCCCTCAGCATGTAAGTATTCCATCCTAGCTAAGGGCAAGGCATGTTAGCCCTACCTTATTGAACAACGACGTTTTCCAAACATCGGAAAATTTGGACCCAGGTCTGTGGCACCCACTCTACACGAGGTTGCATCGATGGTGGCAGATCTTCGATCTCTTCCATAGGGATTGTGTGAGTAAGCGCAGTGAGGTTCTGCTCCACCCATCTCTAAAATCTCTCAGCCTCTCCGGCTGGAGATCCCCCTGCTGCTAGTCCATCGGTCGTGGCTGGTCCTGCCTCTGGTTGAGGACACCACCTGGTCCTCGAGAAGTCTGCTAGACACACTGGTCGCACATCTATACATAATAGATACATAGTTGTCAGATACTATGGTACACATAAAAATGATATATATAAAAAGAAATAAAAATTAAATAACTTTGAAAAACAAACATACCTATCTCTCCTCGTTCTACTCTGGGAGGTACGGGCATATCAGGATCCTTGGGGAAGTTGATCACGGCATAGGGGTATTCCTCTATAGCCGGAATCTGTCGAGACCACCAGTCAAAAAATTTATCATCGAAGGTCTCAATGGTCCTCCCTCCCCCTTGTCACGGCAATAGCGTTGCCCATCTGCACACTTCTAGGAGAGAGGCCACATTCCCTCGTACTGTCTCTCGCGGACTGAGACAAGGTACCCTCTCAAAGAAAAAGGAACACAGAACAATCCCAAACCATAAGTTTTTGTTTCTCCGCACATGACACTCTGTTAACTGTCTCTTCATGCAATCTAGCATGGTTGTGCTCTATTCGAAAACTTGTGCATTTAAGAACTGAACCGCACAATGCATGTGTGCCCGGGAGGCCTGATGTAAGGCCACAAATCCAATGATCCACCCAATAAGTAAAACTATCACTTTCAGTGATAGGTTTGAAATCTTGTGGATCGACACCTGAGAACCCACTTTATCTGTGTTGGCTTCACAATGGAGTCCAATCAACTCCTCAATGTTGTGAGGCCCAGGAGGAAAAACATGAAGTTTTACTGGTTCCCCTCTCCTTGAGAGGCCAGTCAGAAAATAAATATCCTCAGGCATTGGAGTCAACGACTGTCTTTCGAGCATGAATGCCTCTGCGTCAGGGTGCCAGTAATCTACCAAGGCGTTCAACAGCCTGGGTTGTTCCCGCATGAATGTACACTGGAATAATTTCAACAAACCACATTGTGCTAATGCGGCGAGAGCAGTAAGGTCTTCTGAGACCAAAGAATCAATGTCTTCATGTTCCCTTTCTCTCCAATGAACGTACATCCTACAAAATGAAAGTTTCAAAGGGGAGTTAACTCTTGCTTTTTAATTTTTTCCATATGCTTAGGGGTGTACGCGGGCTATATTGAGCACAATCGTGTATGCACGCGGGCAATTTGTTTTCTGCCCGCGGGCATACGCATGTCGTCCTTGGATAGCCCGCATACACGCAGGGCCGCACCTTTTTTAAGAGTGCACACCCCCCAAAAAAACTAAAATGAACTAAAAGAGAAGTATTGAATTGCAAGAGGGGTTGTTTTATACTTACTTGGTCCAAGCAGAAGTTCGTTTCATCCACTGAAGCTCCCGAAATCAACTCTTTTGGCAAAGGGGTCTTTCTGAATTTTTGGTCAATTCTCAATTTACAATGGCGATAATGAGCTGCCATCTTCTATTTATAGATTTTTTGGCCCCTTTTTGTCATTTTTTGGAACCTTTTGTCGTTTTTTCTAGCTTAAAAATCATTTAGTATGGTTCTTGAGTTTCTTATGGGATGTTACGATACGTGTTACTTTTGGTTTTGGGAAATTTTTTGAGAGTTGGGTCTTTTTTCAAGGTCCTTTGGTAAAAAGTCGTTTTTTCCAACTTTTTGCATCTAAGTTAGGTTTCCACCTCCACTTTCTGCATCTCGTTTTCTTTTTCGCTTTTCCATAGGTTCGACCCCACCGAGTTGTGACACAGAACCATCATTGTTTCTTTAGAAGTGTCGTAATTTAGTGGTAGAGCCTACCTTTACATGGATGCCCTAGTTAGATCCTCATTGCTTTTAACGTCCATGTCGTCGTTAATGACTATAGGCTCAAGAGTCCTTATTAGTTTTTCCTGATTACGAGTTTAGAGCCTTATTCACATGATTCATCATCACTCTTGACCTCACCCTCGAGACTCCCAAACAAATATGAATATTCTTTAAGCCCTTTTCAAACTCTTTAAACATGAAAATATTGTCGAACAATCTTGTTGCCCTTCATGCTCACCAAACTAAAATTTGAAGGCACGTCTGCCCAACGGTAGTTTACCCCTTTTTCGGTCCGAACGGTCAATTGTATGAACAAAGGTATACTCTAGGAGCTTCGGTTCACTAGAAGAGTATTCTCAGGTATAATTTTAACCCTTTTTTGGGCTTGAGGGACTAAATCTACGAAAAAGGAACCCCCATGGAGTCCATAGTTAATCTCTTTTCAGACTCCCTAAAATTGAAAACATGGTCGAGTGACCTTGTTTCTTCACACTCGTTAAATCATTCCAGAAGAACATCCCTTATGGAGTCCATAGTTAAGCTCTTTTCAGACTCCTTAAATATGAAAAGATTGCAGAGTGATCTTGTCTTTTTCACACTCGTTAAAATGGTTTTGAATAGACGTCTTTTCGGTGCTAGTTTACCCCTTTTTCGAACCGACTAGACTACCTTCGAAAAAAGGCACCCCACTAGAGTCTCCTTTTACGCTTTTTCAGACTCTCTAAAAATGAAAAAATGTTGAGCTTACCTTCTCTGGGATCATTAAAAATACATCGAAGGATGTTATCATTATGTCTTATTAATCACATTTGCATTCATGTGTCTTTGACCTAATGCCTGCTCCATGTTGCTCTTGACTAAACCATCTGAAGCATGCCTTATACGCAATCCTTGTAGCACTTTGCCTCTGTGTCTTGACACCTTGACCCATGGAGGATTTTTCCCGAGTGTCATTTTCCTGCATATGTCTCCTTTCTCTGAGCATCAATGTGTTCCTTACGCTTGAAACTAGTATTTCTGCGACACTTGTTCCTCCTTTGTAACGTAGCATTCTTTTATTCTTTTTCAAGCTTTCCAAAATTATTGAAAAAGACAAAAAAAATCAAATATACCCGAAAAAGAGGAAGGGAAAAGTATTTTCTTTTTGTTGGAAGCACAATAAGTCTCCCTTGGAAAAATCACATCCTTTCGTTTGTTCGTCAAGCTCTGGGATTTAATATGACCTTAGGAAGTTGTTCTCGCTACATAGAGTTGTGTCCTCCTCCATTTGGTTATCCTTCCAAACATATGGAGAGTTTGTGTTGCTTCCTGCATCATGAACTTATGTCAATGCCATGTTGCCTGAGTCTCATGATTTGTCATGCTTTTATCCAAGGGAAGTTTTACTAAACTTGAGTCAACCCTTCTGCAGTTTGTCTCTTGTCCTCATGCCCGACCACCCAGGAAGACCAATCAAGTCCTTGTTCAAAATCAATGAAGTTCTCTAACTGATCATCGGGATCCTCTTGTCTGTTCCCGACAAGCCGTCAAAGACCTTTGGTTAGTGAAGTCATACATTGATATTACACTCCTACCCGAGTTTTGAAGATCTTGAAGTTGTTTCCCGAGCTCTGAAGGTTTCATCTCCAGCCATCAGACATCATTAGCTTCTTGAAGATGGATACTATACATGTATATCTTTTGATTTTGAGATGTAGATGCATTGTGTATTGCTCGCAGCTACACTTTATATAGTTATATGACATGGATCTACAATGTATTTGATTGGAAGCCATGATTTTATTTTATCCCGAGCATGGGCATGCCCGCCTCGGTGAGACAAATTATTATTTTGCAGATGGAACCTCCTGAACTCTGGTCTCTGGGATCACTCGCTCCATAGGTTGGTGAATATTTGTAATATATTTTGGCCATTCGATGCTCTTCTGACCTCACACATTAGGGGGCATCTGTTATAGCCCTAAATTGCACCAGCCATGCATACCTGGTGTTAGCACTCTGTAAATTTTGTTCGGCTGAAAGACAAACGACGGAGGTAATTGTTTCAACCAGCTTTAGAGCTGAGACACTAGCTTTCTCAACTCAGAGAGGGCTCTCTCGTGTCACTTGATATTTCTTTAGGAATTGGTGGCTAGATTTGGTTTGTTTTGGGGGTTTTCAATAAAGGTTGTTGTCCAAGAAGAGGAGGGACACACAAGGCTATAGAGTCAAATTTCTGAAATTGAATGAAAACAATGATCAGCCGATAGAACTCTCCAGAGGATAAAGGCTAAATGAGGCAATGAATCTGAGTTGTAACTTAAAATAAATCAGAGTGGTAAGAGGAAAGAGGAAACAAATAACTGCATCAGAGCATTATAGGAATGAATTATGAATTGGTTAAGAAGAAATATACACAGTCTAAATTGTTAAGCCAAGAGCATCATGAGATGAATTCTGGGTTTTTGTCTCTCCAATTTAAACAGATGAAAGTGAAATGAAATAAAAGATCACAACAATTATACACTATGAAAGAAGACATAACTCATATCACATCCAATTAGAATCTTTTCATAAACAGTTCAAAATGCTTCTGCATATGTATTCAATTCAGTCCCAAAAAAAATACAATAGAGTCCAGAACCACCAGAATTGTTCCCTTGCACTTCTTCCCTCTCTAATACACTCATAACCTCTAACACTTATACAATTCGAGTTCCTTCAGTGTGCAACCGGTTACAATAATTGAAATGAAACGGTCCAGCTTCTACAATGATTACAAATGAAAGTTTTCAGAAAAAACGTTTCATGATCCCTACAGATTCCTCCGACGCTCCAGCTCCTTCCTCTGCCACGTTCTCTTTGAAATTTCACTCATACTCTTTCAAATATAATTGCATTTATCCATATTCTCATTAAACATTGGGAATAATATATTTGAAATAAAAATAATTCCCAAATATTTTCTATCCTGGAGAATTAAATTTCCATAGTTTAATTCATGCCCGTGGTCTTTAAAACCATGTCTTGTTTTGCCCAATTCACCATTCACTGTAAAAAAAACATTTACTATTACTATTTCCCGTGAAAAACATTTACTGTGTAATTTTTTTTCCAATTTATCGTTTCACTGTGGAAAAAACATTTACTGTGTGTTTTTGCAATTTACCGTCTTTGACAAAATACCTTTTATCTTCTTCTTTTACTTTTGTAAATATTTGGATAAAGAATTATCCAAATCTTCGTTTAGGTGCATCTTCCCATTTAAATCTTTTGCATGGAAATAACATTAATGTGTAAAACTTAAATCTTACCTCCGTAAAACCTTTTCACCATGAGGAGGAATTTATTTGATTGGAAATCCCATAATCATTATTGAAATGCATTCCTGGAAAAATGTCGCACATAAAAAATATGATAAATGCTTGCATTTATTATATCGGGCTTGGGCAAAAAGTGGTCTAAATAAAACTACTTTTACCTCTGATGTGCTCCACGTAAAAACACGTGTCCACCAAATAAACCATGGTAGTATTCCCCAGTCCGTCTTCACATAATTAACCTCCTTGTTACTTCAATCCACAATATGTATGCATGCCCTCCATCCAACCTTTGACTTTTCCAAGTTATAAATTGAGATTCTTGCCCATGATATGATTTGATGTGAGTCCATAAATTAAATATTGGATTAAATATTTATATTAATAATAATCGTTTTTTCCAATTTTTTAAAGACTTTGGGCATATGAGGCTTTAACACATGACTTTGTGGATAGGATAAGGGTGCTTAATAAAATGAATATTTTTTTATTTTCAATGGAAATATGAAAATAAGGGTAAAAATGAATGAAGTGATGGAACTAAGGGAATTAGATAAGCATTAAGACTAGGTATAGGTTTGGGATATTTGTCAAATTTTTGACTTATGGAGGACATGAATATTTTGGATGACCAGTTGAGCGAAGGATTTAGGTGATGGGAGCTTGATGGAGCTGGTGAAAAAGTTTGAAAGTCTGAGTGGAAAAATAGTATAAGGACAAGACACTTTGGGAAAAATTGATACAAATTAGTAGGTGATAACACCTGGCATCAGGCCATCTTACTTGCTATTTTTGCCAAGCCATCGTTGAACAAATCTTCTAAAAAAACATTTTTTTTTAAGATGTACGCACCCTGCACCACTAATGCCTGCGTACACACGCTTGCTGCACCATTACAACCCACGTATACTCACAAAAAGCGCGAAAAATAAAAAAATGCAAAGGGATACGGGTTTTTGGGTAATTACCTATCCATTTGACCGCCCATAGCCGGTCACCCAACCAGATAACTATATTTTTGGCCTATAAAAGAAGGTGTTGGGGTCCCTTTCCAAGGAGAAGCATGAGAGCAAAGAAACTCTGCCCATTTCGGTATTCCCCCTTTGCCCCAATATTTTGCAACCATATTATGAGTTTGAGCCATAATTATTTTTTCCTCCATTGCAAACCCTTGCCATTTCCCTAGAGAGAATTGAAGAGGAGAATAATATGTGGAAATAGTTGGTGCATGGTGAAGAGGAGCCCGGGACTGAGTTCGAGGAGCAGTTGTCGATCTCATATTGTAAGCGATTTTGTGAGATTAATATAAAGAAATACTTTTTCCGTCCCGCCAAATGATGTCTTCAATCTTCATGATTTATTTGTATTTTTGTTATGATATCTAACCCACTAATCCATATATAGAATGCATGCTTGTAGTTTCTTGTTTGTCTTTTAGTGAATGCAGGTTGGCCTTGGGGGGGGAATTTGTAGTCGAGAAACAACTGAGCGCAAAGGGATCGACATCGGACGCGGAGTTTAAGGTAAGCTTACCGGATCCCTATACTTTGTTTTTTATGTATGATTGTGGAGTAATGTCAGGATAGTTGTTAAAAGTAGGAGACTTTAGACGGTTATCTCTGCTTACACTTTAGAACCCTAGTGTAGTCCATAGGGGGTTTTCTCGCTATAGCATCAATGCATTGGTTGATTTATGGTGTTAATGGAGGGCTCATTGGCATGTATTGTTGAATTAATGAATTGTGGGTGGAAGCGACGTGCATTTAATGCACCTCACCTTTACTCCTCTCATTAGCCACCACCCTATTCGAGCTATTGGTCTGTCTTGTTGTTGTGGTTACGCTCTGATTTCTTAGCAGGAAGGAACTGCTCGGCCAACTCTCATTTTAAGGAATTCGATCACAGGTATGTATTTTTTTTGCCATTCGTGACTCTGCTCTGGTTATGAAATGATTACTGGCTTAGGTGTATTGGGTTGTGTTTTCCTAAGTGTTGCAACTGTGTGAATTTTGGTTATTGTTGGATGTTTCCTCCTGCAATGATATTGATTTATTAGAGGTTATTGGTCTTCCTGAGTGATAGCTCTTTGTTATCACTGTTGTTTGGTGGGAGAGTTTTCGTTTAGTCTTGGGTGGATAACTATTTTTCACGCATGTCACTAAACCCAGCCTTTGGCTTTCATGGGTTTGATGGTCGAAGGTTTTCTGTGTCTCTATGTTTTGTTCACTTCGACATTGATTGATTGCACCACCAGGGGTCACGAAATGAGGTTCATGTTCTTCCTCGGCCCTGTCTTCATCCTTGGGCTAGGATTGTTCGCCCGAAGAACACGAGGGTTACACCCTGCATGCATTAAATAACATTGCCAGGCCGGATTTAAGCTTCACTCTTCTGTTGTGCCCCCCTGTCATGGATTCATACTTGTCCACGAATGGGTCTCTCTGCGTACACACCATTATCCTTGGTTTCTCATCATTATAAGATAGGCTCAGCTCTCCCTATGTTGGTTACACAACAAACATTGGCCCTCCTGTTTGAAGAGTAATAGAGAATACCAGTTGGGCCTCTTGGGTTTACTACTTGGATGGTTGTATAATTGTCAACTTTGTTGAGAACAGGCTCGCTTAGTTGGTCGTTTGACAGTCGTGTTGGTTGGTATATAGTCAATGGCTCAGTTATAATAGTGGTAAACCCTACATTACCAGTTGCACTTTCGAAGCACACCATTACTCTCTTTATGTTGATAGCTCAGTATTGTTTTTGGAAAGGGCCTCTACCCCGATTCGATTGGATGCGCGAGTATGCGTAATTGCCACAACTTGTTAGGTTGTTATTTTTTTTTAAAAGATAGTGACGAGTTGTTTGGTAAATACACAGTCACTGGTGTTTGCACTAATGATTATTTGGATGATAGCTGGCATTCGTTACAAATGCTTGATGTTGCTCACGCATGTCACATTATGTGCATAGTGTTTTTGCAAAAGGAAATAATGGACGTGGTAACTATGGTTTTCTTTGGGGCCGAATGACTATTGAACTGGATGACTATAATGAGTATATCCACTGCAGCCTTATGCTTGTTAGAATGTATAAACATGAGTTTGCACATCATTTTCGATCACGGTGTGATTAAATCGAAGCAATGCTACATTAAATCAATGGCTCAACACAAAATGTTGAGTTGTTACCGTGGTTGTGTGTTGTTTTTGTTAAAGTGAAATTGTTGCATCACACGTTTTTGTTCATTGCGCACTATGTATAACATAGAAGGCTTGAGTCCTCATAGTCAGAGATACTCGCAGAGTGTTGAGCACGTTTTGTTGCATCCCGATCAATTGGTTGAGATAGGATTGTTGTTAATACCTCGTCATGTTGGATGGATGGCCCATCTCTTTAAGCCACATTGAATTTTATTTTTTTACAGTGGCAGAGTTACATTGCCTGGGCGAATTACCCTGTGCATAAGTTGGGTCTAAATGGTGATTGTGGGTTGTATGTTTAATTGTCATTTGGGTGTGGCATTTCAGTCTTGATTATTTTGGTTACTATCATATATGTTCAACGAATGTCATTGCATCTAAATGATGGGCCCGATTGCAGTGATAGTGACTTCATTGTTAATTTAAAAACATGACTTTTGAGTATTATTATCGATTGAAGTAATGCATGGGCAGTGGTTGATTTTGATGGTTACATATTGGAAATGGGTATTGTTCGTAAATTGTTATAAAATGCAGAGAATGTGACTGAAGGAAACAAAACCTCTTACAAATTGTGTGGAATACATATTGTCTTGTAATGGCACTGTGTTGGATATTTGATTATGAACAATGAACTAGTTAAATACACATAAATTATTATTTGGTCAAGTGATTGATGGTTAATGCATCTCCTTTTGTAGAATGTTGTGTGGATCACTTAATTAATTTCATGAATAGTAATCATCCTTCTTCCCTTCCATTTTTTTTCACTTTCCGCTAATTACAAACCCCATCACCTCCCATATTCATTTTTCACTCCCTGTTATGAGATTGATTACAGTCAAGAGGGTTTCTCTGTTAACGTGGATGAAAGTGGCAGTGTCTTGTGTAGATTGTAGTGAGGTTTTATTGGTTTCCTTTACTTTTGATTGTTGTTGTCATTGAGCAGTGACCATGTCTTCTCCCCTTTCATTATATCATGTTTTCGCTCAATACACCCAGAACCTTTTTTTAAACCCCCTGCTCATTGATTAACAGTAAAACAATTTGTATGGATTGGATTGCATGAGTCTGATACATCGTTGAGCCAAATCTATTTCATATTTTTAAGAGTTTTCATGTATGGTTATTTAAAAGAGTATTTGCTAATCGATTACACATGCAAGATGAGTTTTTTCAGTCGAGGTAGCCATGACCGAGGAACCAGAGGTAGAGGTAATTGGAACCGAGGCCCAAGAAGGCCCAGGTTCTCCATACATTTTGACCTTGATTCAAAAGAGCTTGGACAATTGTTTCATGCCGGATTCTTCAATTGGATTGGGCAAGGAATAGTCCAACCTAGGCCTGAAAGGCCTCCTTTCCAAGCCTCACAAGCACCCGGTATCCCTGTACCTCCTCATGTCTCATTACAACCCGAGGTCCCTAAAAATGATGGATGGCAGGAGATTTTCCACCCGACAGTCTCCCAACATCGTGGCTAGCCCGACTTGTCTTTGTCCGCTCCTTCACTGGTTAACCCCATTTCCCAAGCTGCCCCTGACCACTTGCCGGTGAAATCCTCCCATGATAGCAAGAGATTAAAAAATGAGGCCCACCATGCCCTTGATAAAGGAAAATTCGTTGTTTCCCCCTCATCACCCTCCAATGGCTCTGACAAATCTGTGTCTTCCCGGATGCATTTGAGGGATGATTGTTCCCACGTGATCAACGAGATTAGGCCTAAAGGGTCTACACAACCAAAGGAAAATTTAGGAAAATCAAGAGGCGACAGTAGCAACCAAGGAACGGTTGCATCACAGATTGGGAAATATGTCTTTTGAGTTTTTATTATATCTATTGTTTTATGACAGTTGACTCAGGGATTTTTGCACAACATGTTTATTTTTGGATATACAAATATTATTTTTTAAATAATTTCAAATTTCATGAGTTTAAATTACCAAAAGTGATTATGTTGATGGGAGACACAAGGAGGTGTGTTTTTCTTAACTAATGGTTATTTTATGATTGTTATGATTGTCATGAACTGAAGGGAGTCACAAGGGGTCCCACCTACTAGTTATTATAAAATTATGACTCTTAATTATAATTATTACTCTTCCCCCTAACTAAAGTTAGTTGAGTCTTTTAATTAACTTAACTAATGAGTTGGTTCAACTTCTTCAACCAATTCTAATTTGTTAAAAGCAAGAAGAAAGGGAGGAACAAGAGGAGGATAGAAGCAAAAGCATGCTAAGGTTTGCTCTTTGAGTTTATGTTGAGTTACTTCAGTTTTCATTCATTCATATATTCATCACACCCTAATTCTCTTTTGTGATAGCAGGGTCTTATTGTAGACAACAATATTCAGGGTTGAATCAAATCATTCAGACACTTGTTTTTCAGAGGTGTTGATCTATCTTTGATAGTCTGTGTAGACTTGTCTGTTTGTGAATTAATTTTCATGACAGATAAAGACCATTGTGCAGAGTCTAGTGGGAAGCAATATGTGGCAAGTTGATCCAGATTTTAGAGTTCAGTTTTGGTTTTCTATCAGAGTTCCTTTTGTATGTTCCATCGGGGATGTCTAAGTTTGACGTTGGTCCAAGATTTTTGTATGAGATTTTGGAGAGAAAATGACTCTTTGGTGAATTGGAATGAAATATAGGATTGATTTATGTCTCATTTGTCTTGATTATCATCTTGGCATCTTCACCTCTATTCTTACATTTATTTTAGCTACTATTGTATTCAGAAAATTACATAAAAAGTTAATTTCCAGCTAGATTTTTGTTGATAAAAGACTAGCCTAAGCACTCGTAATTAATAC